>JAULKM010061554.1:0-12306 GCA_032355605.1 Rubia tinctorum | reverse complement strand
AGATGGCGACCGACCTTTTAATTTTAGAGCTTTTGTATAGAGTGAAGTATGAAAAGTTGGAAAAAGAGGTGGCTAACCTTTTTATCTTTCAAGTTTTTCTAAAATGAAGAATGACTTGTCTTTTAAAAAATCCAATAAATTAATACTTAGACTAGTATAAAATTCTCTAATTTACTCCGCCACTACAAAAACTATCCAAAATTCATCAATTAATATAGTATTTATAAGTCATATAATATATATATTTAGTCCTATAATCAAAGTCATCGTCCATTTCTGCATCATCATCATCCTCCCCGACTGATTCCTCTTTTTCTTTCTTGTTATAGAAATATTTGCTACATTATCAGAACTGCATTTAGTCTGGTTCTTTGCTTCTTGGATCTTAAAATCAAATTCATCTTCCATCTCTACATCATTCTCAACAGACACCCCTTTGTTTTTATACACTCTAGACATATTTTCACCTTCCATTTTATAGACTTCAATAACTCATAGAGCGTAGTGTAGTGCAGATTTGTTAGTTTCCAAATTTTCAAATTAGCTTTTTTGTTTTGTTCCATCATCCCTCCTTTGTTATACTGCTTTTTTAGCTATTCAGATCTTTTATGCCATTTTCGGTGTGATTGCATGATACAACTAGAAAACATTATTTGTGTGAAGTTTGGGTGAAATAATTACAATGATATCATTTTATACCATGTGAGCAAGAACAAACTATTTATCTTGCTACTTTTTTGTAGTTAGGATTTATCTGTGCCACTTTCGGTAATGCCACAATTAGAACGACATAATTTTTAAGACACAACTAGAACAACATCGTTTGTGCGATGTTTGTGTTACATCTAGAATGACATCGTTTGTGTGATTTTTGTTTGAGTAATGGGTTAAATGGGTGATGGGTCGAATAAGCATTTTAAAAATACGGATCGAGCGGGTTGGTTTGTGGGTTGGAACCTGAGGGATTTTGTAGAAAGTGGAAGAATAAAAGGTTGAAAAAAATGGAGGTCAGCCTTTTAATTTGACATTCAAAGAAGCAAAGGCACCGGTCTCTCGCTGATATAATTGGTGCAGAGAGAACGTCAGCGGGATCAAAGAAAGTCTCTGAAGTGCAACCGAGCCTAAAGAGGAAAAGGGCCTACTGGAAAGACAAAGGCAAGGAAAATTCATAGAAAAAGATTATTCTGACGTAGACTTTCTTCCCTCGAGAGGGGAGGGATTGTTCATTGGCTTGAAAGAAGAGCGTACGAGAACAAACGTGGCTTTGCTCCCCAGCTTCGAAGGGAAAAGGATAAACAGATTCTGGCTCTTTATAGACTTCTTTAATTCTTAGAGAGCAGTGCAGATTTGGTTAGTTTCAAAATTTTGAAACTACATTAAACAAATTAGCTCTTTTGTTTTTTTTCCCATCATCCCACCTTTGCTATACTAGTTTTTTTTTTAGCTATTCGGATCTTTCGTGCCATTTTCAATGTGATTTCTTGATAAAACTATAACACAATAACAATGATATTGTTTTATACCATGTCAGCAAAAAAATCATACTACTTTTTTGCGGTTAGGATTTTTCTGTGCCATTTTGAGTAATGCCACAATTAGAACGACACCATGCTTGTGACACACCTAGAATGACATTTTTTGTGTGACGTTTGTGTGCAACAACTAGAACGACATTGTTTGTGCAACGCTTGTTTGAGTAATGGGTTAAATAGGTAATGGGTCAAACGTGTATTTTTAAAAAAAATGGGTCGAGCGGGTTGGGTTTGTGGGTTTAAACCTGTGAGTTTTTGTAGAGAGGGGGAGAAGATAAACTTTTAAAAAATATAGAGGTCAGCTTTTTAATTTCAGAGCTCTTATAGATGGTGGGCTGAAAAGTTGGAACAAGAAAGGCAGCTGACCTTTTGTATTTTTTGGGTTTTTCTAAAAAGAAGAATGGTTTCTCCTTACCTGATAAATTAATTCCTAGACTATTATAAAATTGTCTAATTTATTCCGCCCCTAAAAAAACTCTCCAAAATTCATCAATTAATATAGTAATTCTATGTCATATCATGTATTTTTTCTATTTCTACATAATCATCATCCACCCCGACAGATTTTTCTTTGTATTTCTTAACATAGAAACATTTGTTACATTATCAAAACAACCTTTAGTCTAGTTCTTTGCTTCTTGGATCTCATAATCAAAGTCATATACATTAGGGAAAAAATGGAAAACAAGTACCAATGCACTACAATAGTAGAATACTACAAACTGCAGATAGTGCATACTTTCTAGTTGAAAAGCTGACTTTAGCTTTGGTATATTCAACAAGAAAACTGCGAACCTATTTTCACGGCCATGAGATCGTTGTCTATGCTAATTTTCCAATTAATAATATCCAGGGTTAGCCTGAATCATATGGAAAATGAACAAATAGGTTCTCAAATTGGGACAGTATGATATCCAGTTTCAGCCACGAACTGCAACTAAAGCACAGGTCTTGGCAGATTTCATTGCAGAGATGATAAGTGCGGATGCACAAGAGATGGAGGCACAACAAAATCTTGGGATCAATAAGGGAAAATCCAAGTGGGCTGACATGGGTTGATGGAGCATCAAGCAAAGAAGAATGTGGGGCATGACTGCTTCTAGTCAATCCAGATGGAGGAGAGCACATATATTTGCTTCGATTCGACTTTCCACTCAACAATAATGAAGTTGAATATGTGGCTTAGATCTTACAATTAAAATGAAGTTCAAAATAAATAAGGCCTTTAGTGATTTACATATAGTGGTACAGCAAGTGCAAAGGGACTATGAAGTGCGAGAAGTATTCAGAAAAAGTTTGTCAGGTTATTGAATACTTCGATATTCAACATGTACCAATGGGTGAGAAAACAAAATCAGACGCCTTGAGTAATCTAGCGACAACTGGATTTGATTCATTGTCCGAACGCAAGGATGTTAAGGTGGAAGTCATCCCAGTCAGAAATACGGTAACCATAACTGTGTCAATAGTACAGACTTAAGAAGTAAGCTGGATGACATCACTGATAGATTACTTTTCAAGAGGGAAGTTTCCAGTAGACAAGATACAGGCCAGAAAATTAGAGTTGCGATCTCATGACTACGCCTACGAAGAAGGAACCTTATACAAAAAAGGTTTCTTGACTCTATGGATAAAGTGTGTGGGCCCATCAAAAGAAGGGAAATTCCTAAGGGAAGTACATGAATGATTTTGAGGAACGTATCAAGGCTCTATAATGATTGCAAAGAAGATAATTCGAGAAGGATACTATTGGCCAACTATGTTCAACGATGCGTGCAACTTCGTGCTCAAATGTAAAAGTTTCCAGATCAACACTCCGATATTACACAAACCCTAGGTTGCTTTAACAAGAACATATGGAGCTTGGACATTCCATAAGTGTGTAATTGATATAGTTGGACCTTTTCAAAAGAGTACTGGAAATGCATGACTTTTAATAGTCGTTATTGACTACTTCACTAAATGGGTGGAAGTGAAGCCATTGGTAAGAGTAACAGCAGAGGTAATAAGAAAGTTTTCCTGGAAGAATATAGTTTGTCACTTCAGGTTGTCACAAACTATGGTCACAAATAATGGCATGCAGTTCACTAGCAGAGTCTTTAATGAATGGTGCTCGAAGTTAGGGACTACACAGAAGTTCACTTATATATCTCACCCTCTAGAA
The DNA here is from genome assembly GCA_032355605.1 of Rubia tinctorum. Taxonomy (NCBI): domain Eukaryota; kingdom Viridiplantae; phylum Streptophyta; class Magnoliopsida; order Gentianales; family Rubiaceae; genus Rubia; species Rubia tinctorum. The sequence goes on along the minus strand of JAULKM010061554.1, from coordinate 8,610 downwards.
AATGGACAGGTGGAAGTCACCAATAAGACTATAGCTCAAGGTATACAAAAAATATTGGAAGGTAAGTGAATTGGTTGGGTGGATGAAATACCCAATACCCTGTGGTCATATAGAAAAACTTTTTGATAACCAACAGGAGGAACGCCATATAGTCTAGTCTATGGTCATGAGGCAGTAATACCGGTGGAAATCAGGAACTCAAGCCTTCGAGTACAAGTATACAAGGAAGATGATAATCCCAAAATGATGAGGTTGGACCTAGATGAACTTGAAGAAAAGAGACAACGAGCAACAATCACAGAGGCAAAGTACAAAGAGAAGATGGCCAAAGCATACAACCAGAAAGTCAAAGAGACGCAATTCCAAAATGGTCATCTTGTGTTGCAAAAGAACGAAGCAATTTGGCAGAGAAAAAAGGAAAGCTGATCCCAAAATGGAAAGGCACATACAAGATAGTGAAAAAACACCGATTGAACTGCTATGAGCTAGAGAGATTCGATGGCAGCAGTGTCCCCAACACTTGGCATGTGATCAGATCTAAGGTAGAGGATATGAAATATCCACATTCTATAGGAACCATGAAATGATCATTGGTGATGTCCGCGTTCTTGTTTTGTTTTGAAGGCGATATTATCACAGTCGTGCATGATAAATATCAAAAAGCGTCTTTGGGGAGCAACATACTTTTCTTGTCCTTTACTTACAATTTCTGAATAATAGCCAACTAAGGCATATCGCAAACAATTGAGTCTGGCCAATCGTGAAGCAATAACTTACAACCTTTCGACTTTGAAAGTTCTAGATCTTGTAACGTTGCAATCTTACTTTTGTAAGCTATAGATCTTGCATAAAGGCAAAAATGCCTACAAAAATAGCGACGCAAGCAAGCAATAGATCTTGCAGTTCGCACAAGCTATAGATCTTGAAACTTCATAAACTCAACTAAGCAAGCTATAGATCTTGCAAACAGACAGATATGCCCACCAACGGGACAAAAGCAAGCAATAGATCTTTTAAGTTCACACAATATAGACCCTGTAAAAACTAACTATACAGCCTCTCATCGTGAAGGTTCACAAACTAAAGAACGAAATTAACATATCTCTTAGATGCACAATCTAAGAGATATGTTAAAGAGCACAACAAGAGGAAGTGCAAAGAATGTACAAACAAGAGGAAGTGCAAAGAGCACAACACTTTATGTTGGTAGCGAAAAAACTAAATTACAAAAAATGAGTCAGTATAAGGTACTACTTCAAACATTCCAAAAAAATGGGTACATCGGATAGAAGAAGAAAAACAAATCTATCGGTGACTTGATTCCTGAGATAATCCAGAGGACAAAGAACAACCACGGTGACGAGGTTGCCCAGCTTCGCGATGAAACTTCTCAGCTTTGCGATGAGACTGCTCATCTTTGCGATAAGACTGCTCAGCCTCGCGATGAGATTGCTCAACCTTACGCTCATCTTCTAACGTATTTTCATAATGCCATTTCATGTATAAGTAGGCGGGATGCTACGTTACACCTCTTTGTTCCATATGATCAAGATGTTTGGTGTAGTACGCTTTGAAATCAGTTATAGGGGAAAATTCCTTGCGATCAAGCTGCTCGCTCATAACATCAACAGTATCCTAATTACTCTTATTCAGAGCCATAAAATTCTTCACTTCAAATTCTAGTTGGCGATTATGAGACCTAACAGCTTCAGAAAAATTAATCCTCTACCCGCTGATACTCATCGTGAGGTCCCCATGACCAGTAGAACCATGAGATAATGATGAAAGGGCCTAAAGCTTATCCTTGTAATAAACATAAGCTTGATCAAGCTAGAGAACACATGAGTCCAGACGATTACACTCAACATGAAGCTCTTCATTCTCACTATGAAGCTGAGTGTTTATGGAAAATTGTTCATCAAATCTACTTTTCCACCCGGCAAAAGAAGAAGAAAAATGATCACACTCACTCTGCTTTTTCTTCAATAGCTCCAATTGATTGTAAATGCGAGAACACTGCTTATCAATGAGCAAGTTCTTTTGATGAGCTTCGCTAGCCTTGCTTGAAGCAAAAATCTTAGCTTCCTCCTGCTGACGAAGTATTCTAACCATGCTCAGTTGTTGGCGCTGAATAAGGTTGTTTTGTTCAGCACAAAAGTCTTTTACTTCGAGGACAAAATCTTAAGCATCATTTAAAATATTCGTCCATCCAACTTCAAGATCATAGATAACAAGTGACATATACTTCAGGAAAATATCCAAACATGTTTCCCATTTATAAACACCGAGAGGAAGATGGGGAAAACACATATACACGCCAACAGATTCAAGATCAACTAAGCTCCTTGTCCAAAGATTCAATATTTTATACCTAAGATACAAACTTTCAACAAAGGCATGTCGCAGAAAAAGTTGGAGAGGATGGGGAGGAAGGAAGTTTTCATCTAAGGTATAAAGGAATGGATTCCGGAATAGAAAAATGATTAGTAGAAATAAGCTCAAAATATTCCCTGGACAAGGACTGACTAGCTTTGCCAGCTCAATAGAGCAAAATGAAGGAGCTAACATATACCCAGGACGGTGATAAAAACGAACATTAGATCCCAAATAGTCGAGATGTTTCAAAAACTTGTGATCAACGAAAATATCAAAACCTTGCTTATAAATAAATATAATGAGGACTCGCAAAATTATAAGCACGATTCAAAGTTAATACCCATAATAATACAAACATACATCAAAACACTGTTATCAATTACAAATAAATATCAAAAGTACTAAGATCCACTAACATTAGAGGGGGAAACAGGAAAAGTCTCGACAAGGGCAGCAGAATCCTCCTTGTTCGCATCCTGAGCGAAAACCTCAGTACTTGCATTGGCTTCAGTATTTGCGATGGCATAAGAATTAACAGGAGGCTCAGAAGGTTGGGAACCGAAGGGAAGATCCTCAAAATAATCAACCTCACATTTCTTTAATTTATCCGCAGAAGGCAAACAAGGTAGACTGACGAGGTGGAATAGCAATGCATAAAGGTGACCGCCAACAAAAATGCTACGGATGAACCCTTTGTTAAGAATAGCCCTCAGTTACTCCAGCACCTTCTCGGGCTTAGCCAGTTTAGGCAAATTCTAGGCTTTCACAGTAGGGCTCAATTTTTGTAGCTCAGCCAGAGCCTTGTAGTATCCAACGTTGCGAGCAGAAGTGGAAATAAAGCATAGAAAGACTACGTATTCACCATCCGGTCAACAAGGACCTGAGGGTACCCAGGAAAAGTAGAACCATTAGTCTGCATCTCCTCCAACTCGGAACACAACCTATCATCTTCCTTCTTAGCAGCCAGCACATGTTGCTCAGCTAATTACGCACACTTTTCAGTAGCCCCAACAGAGACATTCAAAGTGGTACACTTCACTTCAGTCAACTGCCATTTTTCCAAGAGCGAACCGTCTCCTTTAGCAAACTCTACAACTCGTTGGCTGACGAGCTGTAGACTCTCACTAATCTTATTTTCAAAAGTACGCAAACAAGTAAGACAATTAACACAAAATTACACCACACATAAATCCTTAAAGAACATACCACAGCCATTGTCTCATGGAGTGACAGCTTGGATAGGGTAGCAGGAATAGTTCCTTCCACCATTAAGTCATGACTTCTTGGTGGGGGCTTAGAGTGAATGGCTGATGTGCCCCATTTTCGTAGAAGGCTCCATAGTTCTTGAGGATCCATCTTTTTTATCCTTTTTCCTTCTTTTGTGTGAAGTGTCATTCATGTTGCGAGTAACAATATCCCTACCTTCTTTAATTGTAGCCTTAGAAGTTATTATATGGGAGTCAGCTTGGACAACCTTCTCCAGTGAGACAACAGTTACAGTGTTTTCATTGGTTTAAATAACCATGGATTTGGCCTCCCCATCTTCGTCATCAGAGGAAAATTTTCTCTCAGTAGGGCACTTAGTTAAATCAATACATGCAAATCATTGTACAAAATAATTAGGTGAACTCGCAGAGATCATCGAACAATGCGAACAACAAAGGAGAAAAATAAGTACAACGAGGAGAAATAACAAAACAATGATAAGAAAACACCCTCGCTCACAGTATCAGCATTACGAAGACACATCGAATGTTCGCTAAGTGTTAATATAACCTCGGACTCCGCATTAAGATGAGCCCCAGCCTTAGGAATTTTTATTTGGGAACATTATAGTTCAAAAATGGAAAAGCTTGTTTATTCCCATTACTAGGTTTTAGAAAGAAAATAATTTTACGCCACACACCATAGTTATTAGGAAATCCACCGACGAACTCAACAGTTAGGATTACATAAAATAATCTAGGTAGCAGGAGATGAAGCCGGAAGGAGGGGTGCCAACACTTTCAGAAGCTCAGAAGCATGAAGCTCATACAAAGACAAAAAAGGAAAACTACCTTATGTTTATCCAAGTAATAATCAAATAAATACTATTAACGATAGAAGAACTGGTGGGGTGGTTGGAATCCTCCCCGAAGTCAACATTGTCAACATGAACATCTTTTACAGAAGATTTGGCAATATCAGAGGTAGACACTGAGGCAGAGAGAAGTCCTAAGATCTATATGGAAACTATAAATCAGAAGTCACATAAGGAAAAAATAGTATGTTCCCGTAAAAAGTGAAGAAAAAATACATAACATACGCCGAAGAAAAATACAGAAGAAGGAAACCAATTGGAGAATCCCTACACTAAGATTCAAAAACAAAACTATGGTAGTAGAAACAATGTACAAGCATACAAGTATAGGAATCACCCTACAGAGAAGGAAGATTAGGATAAGGAAAACTTACAGTTTGATGAAGAACGACAAAGAACTGGAGCAATAAAGAAGGTACGAAGAAGATGAAGAATCTGAATGAGTTAGGGAATTTAATTTACGAAAACTAAAAAGGTAGGAGAAGTCAAATTGGATAAGAAAAGTGATAAAGATTGTCTGACAAAAAGCAGCTTACCTTTTTAGAAATACGAGAAGTCGGTGGAATAAAGGTAGACAATACACTGAATAGTGACAATATTAAGTCACTAAAATCGAGGCCAAAGTCACAGAATACGATGATCCCAACGTAGTCTTGCTTCCCTCCGGAGGGGAGGGGTTGTTCACTGGCTCAAAAGAATAGCGTACGAGAACCGAAGTGGCTTCGCTCCCCAACTTAATAGGAAAAGGGCTAAACAGACTCTTGCTCTTTACATACTTCTTTAATTATTAGAGTGTTGTGCAGTGCCGATTTTGTTAGTTTCCTAATTTTTAAACTACATTTAAAAAAAATTAACTCATTTGTTTTTTCCCTTCATCCCCATTCTTATCCCTTTTTTTAGCTATTTAGATCTTTCATACCATTTTCGGTGTGATTGCATGTTACAAATAGAAAGAAAACATTTGTGTGTTGTTTGTGTAACACAATTTAAAATGATATCGTTTTAAACCATGTGGGCAATAAGAAGAAAATTCATACTACTTTTTTGTCATTAGGATTTTTTTTGTGCATCTTTAGGTAATGTCAAAATTAGAACGACATCGTTTGTGTGACATTTGTTTGAGTAATGTGTTAAATGGGTAATGGGTCAAATGATTATTTGAAAAATATGGATTTAATGGATTGGGTTTGCGTGTTAAAATCTACAGGTTATCGTAGAGAGCGGCAAAATAAAAAGTTTAAAAAGATGGCGGCCAACCTTTTAATTTTAGAGTTTTTGTATACAGGGTGAGATGAAAAGTTGGGGAAAACAAGTGGCCAACCTTATTATTTTTGGGGGTTTTCTAAAAATAAGAATGTCTTCTATTTTAAAAACCTGATAAATTAATTCTTAGACTAGTATAAAATAGTCTAATTTACTCCGCCCCTAAAAAAACTCCGGTTTGGTTTGCGGGTTGAAACTTGCTGGTTTTTTGTAGAGAGTGGGAGAATACAAAGTTTTAAAAATATGACAGTCGGCCTTTTAATTTTAGAGCTTTTGTATAGATGGCGGGATGAAATTTTGGAAATAAAGGCGGCTGACTTTTTTGTTTTTTAGGTTTTTCTAAAACAATGCCGTCTCTTGGACTGGTATAAAATTGTCTAATTTGCTCCGCCCCTACAAAAGCTCCCCAAAATTCATCAATTAATACAGTAATTCTATGTCATGTACTATATTTTTTTTCCATTCTATAATCAATCTCATCTTCCATTTTACACTATCATCATCCACCCAAACATATTCCTCTTTGTCTTTCTTAACATAACACATTTGCTACATCATTTGTACTGCATTTAGTCTAATTCTTGGCAACATCATTTGTGCGACGTTTGTGTGAAACAATAGAACGACATTGTTTGTGCGACGTTTGTGTGAAAAAAACTAGAACGATACGTTTTATACCATGTGGGCAAGAGAAAAATATTTGTCATTTGGATTTTCCGCACCACTTTTTGTGTACCCCAATTAAGGGTGGAAAAATAGACACGTAACCCACAGGTCAAGTGGGTTGTCTATTTTTAAACCCGGATGGGTATGGATAAAATCAGTAATGGGTTAAATGTGTAACGGGTCAAATGGGTATTTCAAAAATATGGATCACGTGAGTTAGGTTTGCGAGTTAAACGCAGGTTTATCCATATGGGTTGAAACCAGCGGGTTTTTGTGTAGAAAGCAAGAGAATAAAAAGTTGAAAAAGATTACGGCCGACCTTAGCTTTAGAGTTTGTGTATAGAGAGCGGAAGAATAGAAAATTGAAAAAAGATGGTGGTTGGCCTTTTAATTCTAGACTTTTTTTCTAGAGAGAGGAATGAAATGTTGAAGAAAAAAAAGGCGGCTAACCTTTTTATTTTTAGGATTTTCTGAAAAGAAGACTCCATTATCTCTTATAAACCCGATAAATTAATTTATAGGCTAATATAAAATTGTCTGGTTTACTCTAATCCTGCAAAAAAATCCATGAAATTCATCAATTAACATTGTACTTCTATGTCATATAATAAATTATTTGTTTTCTTTCTTATAATCAAAGTTTTCTTCCATTTCTACATCATCACAATCCACCTTGACAGATGACTCTTTTGTCTTTCTTAACTTTAGAAACATTAACTGCCTTTAGTTTGGTTCTTGGCCTCTTGGATCTCATAATCAAAGTCATCTTCCATTTCTACATCATCCTCAACAGATACCCCTTTGTTATTCTCAACTCTAGAAACATTTGCACCTATTATTTCAGTATGCCTTTGGTACATTTGATTGTTTTACTTTTACTGATTGTACACCAACTATATGTTTATCGTTTTGAAACTGACATCATTAGTGTGGTGTTTATGTGACCCAACTAGAACAATATTATTTTATACCATGTGTGCAAGAGAAAAATATTTGTCCTACTACTTTCTTTTTCGTCATTAGGATTTTCCGCGGCACTTTTATTGTGCCACAATTAGATCGATATCATTTGTATGACACAACTAAAAAGACATCGTTTGTGCGATGTTTGTGTGGAATAACTAGAATGACATCGTTTGTGTGATGTTTATGATAAACAACTAGAACGACATCGTGTGTGCGGCGTTTGTGTGAAACAACTAGAATTTTATACCATGTGGGAAAGAGAAAAGGATTTGTCATTGTGATCTTTTGCACCACTTTTGGTGTGCCGCAATTAAAGCAACTTCGTTTGTGATGATATCGATTTATGCTTTGGGTAAGAGAAAAGATTTGGCATACTACTTTTATCCGATTCGGGTCTTCACGCCACTTTTGATATGCCACATTTAGAAAAACATCGTTTGTGTGACACAACTAGAAGGGCATCGTTTTATGCTCTTTGGACAAGAGAAATCTATTTGTTAGGATTCTAACATAAAGTCTTACAATACACCAATAATGTTTAGACAACTTAGTTTTTGATTGGAGCATTTGTATAATAATTTTCACAAAAATTTATGCACCTATCAATTATTGTTTAGTCATTTTAGATAAGTAATGAAAATACACATAAACTGTTCAATGGGTCAGGTTCAAGTTTCAAACGGGCCGGGCCATTATGGTTAGGACTGGGCAGCATTTCAAATATACCACTTGACATATTCTAATGTAGTTACTTCTAGCCGCAAGTGATGTGCACATTTGTGTCCATAAGAGCAAAGGATTAGGCAATTGGCACCCTATAAACTCATCGTCATCGTTATGATGATTTCTGATTCAAGGAAAAATACACATAAAACAATTTAGAGTAAAATGTTAAAATAACTCTGACTTTAGACCGAGAGTGTCAATATAACCTTGTCATCTCAGAAAATGTCAAAATAACATTTGACTTCGTTGACTTTTTAGCCAACCATTATGTGGCCAGATTTTATTGAAAAGATCATTTTACCCTTGTCAAAAAAGAAAAATAAAAGAAACCCCTGTTTCATCCTCAGTTCACTTTCTTTTTCCTCAACCCTTTTCTTCCTCAACCCTTTCTTTCTCATTTCATTTTCTTTTTTCCGCTTCTTCTTTCTTCTAAATTTCGCCGGAGAAATTTAGGGTTTCCGGCGGGGTGGTGGGATGGCGGGATTGGGTGGGGCTAGGGCCTGACGGGGGGCAGCGGGCGCAGGAGATCCGCG
>JAULKM010061526.1:0-12306 GCA_032355605.1 Rubia tinctorum | reverse complement strand
AACACTGTCATTAGGTTAAAAGCTTTCCTTGAGGTTTTTGAGATCACCTCTGGACAGAAGATAAACTTTGAAAAAAGTAATTTCTTCATAAGTAACTCAGCCACAAGATCTCAAGAAATCTTGATTAGAAATTAACTAAGAGTTCAACCAGTTACTTTCCCCTTCTCTTATTTAGGTTGTCCTATTTTCAAAAGGAGAACAAAGGCTATTTATTTCCGGCCTCTGATAGAAACTTATGACAAGAAACTTTTAAACTGGAAGAACAAATGGTTGAGCACTGCTGGAAAACTAACCCTCATTAACTCAATACTGCATTCTATTCCTCAACATCTTTGGGCTATAATGGAACCCCCCAAATCTACTGTCAACGCCTTAGAAGGGAGAATAACAAAAAAATTATGTGGAGAAGGGCAACATGGAAACAAAAAAATATGGTTTAGTCTTGATAATATGTGTTACCTTCCTGAACAGAATGGATTAGGTTTTAGAAGATTAGTTGACATCATAGACACCTATTCTCTCAAATTATGGTGGAAATTCCAACTTGGAATCACCCCATGGGCTCAATTCTTAAGGTCACTGCCAGAGAATAAGACAAAAACTCAAAATTGGAAAAGAATTGTTAAGATGGATCAACTAGCAAGCAACAACACTAAGGTTTTAATTGGAAAGGGACTGACCCTTTTCTGGACATCTAATTGGACTGAATTTGGTCCCCTTATGGACTGTTTTACCACTGACCTAATCCCTCAAGACCTAACTGTGGCTGACTTTGTGAATAACAAAGACCTATACATGCCTCAATTAACCCAAATCAATCCTAACATTCTTAATGTCTTGCAGGAAGCAGAGCTACAACCAGATAGAGAAGACAGAATGATTTGAAAACCTGCACAGAATGGAAAATTTTCCTTCAAAACAGGACATCGGACAATTGCTCCCATTAGAGGTAATTTCAGATCATTGCAACAGGTGTGGAACAAATACCTACCTAAAAAGGTTTCAATTCTGCTGTGGAGACTAGTCAATGCTATATTGCCTTTTGATGATGTTTTAGTGTTCTCCAAAATCTCACTTGCCTCTAAATGCCCTATGTGCTGCAGTTTAGACTCCATGTCACACTTTTTCAACACTTGCACATTTGCTAAGCAAATCTGGTATGAGATTAACTGTATATTAGGCATAGCATTACCTGAATTTGATTCAATCTTTGATAGAACGACTTTCTACTGGTCATACAAGGGATCTACTGCACTGCACTCTCAACTAGTGAGCATATTGTTTTCTTTTGCAATCTGGAATATGTGGAAAGCTAGAAATAACTATCTATTTGATGACATTAAGCTTAACATTGGCCACATTTTGAAACTTATCAAGAAGGACACTTTCCTAGCTTTTTCACAAAAAACCAACTGTCTCTCACAAAATAGAGGACAAGTTCTGGGTAACAACTAGACTCATACCCGGGCTAAACAGGCCTGCAATGCCTAAAATTTGTCTGGTAAACTGGAAAAGACACTTTACTCATGTTAAAATAAATGTAGATGCTTCTTGGGAAAAAGGTAAACCTTTTTGTGGAACAGGTGTAGTGATCAGGGACAATAATGCTAATTTCATTTCTGCATCTATCTCCTCTCAAACTGCCATATCAAGTTTCCATGCAGAACTTCTAGCTATTAAAAAAGGTATACAGCTGGCTACAGATTTGGGGATCACAAACTACACCATTGAAACTGATAGTCTGTAGGTTTATAATAGCATTAAAGACCCTTACTCAGCCCCATGGGTGCACTTCCACACTGCACACACACTGCAAAACTCCCTTACTGGTATGCAGCTTTCTCATGTTTTAAGGGAGGGAAACCAAGTGGCCAATGCATTAGCAAAACAACATTCTAAGAGAATATCCCAATTCCAGGTCCTAGCTTTTGCTCAACTAGATCAAAACATTAAGGGTCTCATACACCTTGACAGGTTGAACTTGCCTACCTTAAGAACGCTCTGAATGGATGCTGCTGATATTTTTCTTTTCTGGTGCAGATTATGGGACAACAAACTCTAAACGGTGCAACGGCACAACAAGAAGCTGGTCATTTCCCTAGGGGACTACAACACTCAAATTTGGACACTTTTTTATATCATGAGACAAACTAACTACAACCTACCCACAGTGCATGAAATGCCATCAACATCGACTACTGCATGGGGTAAACGTAGACATCACAGTTTTGGACTAAAACATCCTACTTTTGAAAGGAGGGATTACATCAAAACATATGGGGAAATTGGAGGTCTGGCCATTTCTAGCATTAACACGAGGGGTGGACTCTTACCACCTATGTCTTCTCATTTCGATGCATAGAGCAAAGGATTTTGCCTTCGGGTCCACGATTGTACAAAATCAAGTTACTACTTGATCATCCCATTTGTAAAGACTCTATCAATTCTTTTGGTTAGGATTGGGGATCCTAATAAATATCTCCCCCATGCGTAGCACGGGTTTAATTTTAAAAAATGGCTTCAAACTACACCTAAATCTAATCCATCGTGTCCTAAACCACCCACATTACACTCACAACTTTCCAAACTTCATTCTAATGAAACTCCCCAATCCAAACATTTTACAATTCTGTCAAAATGGACCCCAAAATGCACACACAAAAAACACAATACAGCCCTTGGACACATAAAAACAACCTCCCTGCCACAATTACTTTCCCTATAGGATAAGATTACCAATGCACGATCCAATTCGTGCTCCTTCCACGTGTACGCCTGAGATTCATTTTCTCCATATTCGTCGATTCGCATTATTTCTAATCCACCAATCAGATTTTGAGTTTCTCATACCCCCACTTACATCACTTCCACTATAAATACCGAATTCTCCTTTAATTTTAAATCGTCCCGTTTTCAAAACTTCGTTTGCATTCTCGTCATAGTAATTTCAGAGTGATATCCGTGAGATGGGCGCTACTGGAGAAGTTGAGAAAACCATTGCCGAGAAGCCTCGGGTGCCGGCAAAGCCCACTAAGGAGAAGAAGCCCAAGGCTCCCAGGGAGAAGAAAGCCAAAGCCACCAAAACCGCTGCCCACCCACCTTACTTTGAGGTGATTCATCGTGTTCGAGAAGTTTCCGTGGATTTTTGAATTGATGAGTTCTGCTGTAATTTAATTGAATCATATATGTGCAGATGATTAAGGAAGCGATTATGGCGCTGAAGGAAAAAGGCGGTTCGAGCCCATATGCTATTGCCAAATTCATGGGGGACAAGCACAAGGCGGTGCTTCCGGCAAACTTCCGGAAGATTATAGGGCTTCAGCTGAAGAACTCTGCATCCAAGGGCAAGCTCATCAAAATCAAAGCCCCTACAAGATATCTGAAGCGAAAAAAACTACTGTATCAGCAACGAAGAAGCGGAATCTGGCGAAGGCTAAGGCGGAGAAGAAGAGGAAGACTCATTCTAGTGCTACCGCTACTGCTCCTAAGGCGGCCGCAAAGTCAAAGAAAATCGTTGTGAAGAAGACTGTGGCAACTCCAAAGAAGGCGGCTAAGAAGGTTTAGAAACCGGCACCGCGAAGCCGAAGTAGCCCAAGTCGATTAGGTCCCCTGCGGCTAAGATGGCTAAGAAAGCCGCTGCGTAACTGAGCTGGAGTCTCGTCTAATGATGTGAAGATATAACTATGGAATAGGAATAAGCAATGGTGTTTGTATGTTTTTCTGTAGTACCAGCATGGGAGTTAATTTGAGAAATGGGTTTTTGATGAAATGCAGCTTTTATTTTTGTTTCCTCTTGCCGTTGATTAATTCACGAGAACATGGTCAATAATTTTGCTCCGCTGGCTGTGGCCGGAGAAGATTGTCCCTCACCCCATCCTATGGAATATTCTATTTTTATTCAAAATCTTGGGTGAAGGTCTAACTCAATCAGGAAATTATCGAACCATCTGCAAATTCAGTTCGGTAGGCATTTTTTTAAAACTGATTAATTTTCATTAATAACTTGGAATAGAGATACAAGATAGGGTGGAATGTGCAAGAGAATGAGCTTCCGCTAATGTTAGTCTATCAACCTTAACTACTAATAAACTCGTATACACCATTTCTAAAATAATAATTTTCCTGACAATTTGCCTAGCGTCTGGCGGGATATCTGGGTAATTTGTGATATAACGCAGTGCATGGTCACAATCTATTTTAACTAGCAATCTCAAATCCATTCTAGCACTTGCTTGCTTCATCGCATGAAATATAGCCATTAGTTCTGCTTGGGCTGGCGAGAAAGCATGTATCATCACTGTTCCACTTCATCTCTCTGGTAAGTTGGTGGCATGAGTACACCATGCCGCAACTCCGATTCCCGTGTCCTTGTTAAACATCACATCTGTCGTAATAATGGTGTTATCCTGGAATAGATAGTCTGCACACTTGCCCTATTTAAGCCACATAAGTTTGATATCTTTGACTTTCTTCATCTGGACGATTAGCTCCTCCCCTGTAGCCATTTGGACTGACTTGGCGTGTAGAATCGCATCTGGGTTTAAGTTTATGAGACCCAGTGTTGCCTCCTTTTTCTTTGCTCTCCATGTGAAGTCGTTGATGTCAGCCATCGTATGCACCACCGAAGGTTGTTCTTGGTCAATTGTACCTTTGTTCCTGGCACAACAAATAGCCCATATTACATAGCATTCAAGCTCCTTATCCTCCTTCTCGGGTGTTATTTTGAACCAATGTTACAACCATTATTTTAATGAAACTGGGTTACCATAGTTGAAGTCCAACCCCAGTCTGCTCTGTCTCCACACTCTTTTTGCGAAGTCACATTCAAAGATCATATGCTCTACAATTTCTTCTCTTAACAAGCACACTTGACACCTTGTGGATATGTTCGTTCTTCTTTTCCTGGGATTCAAACTTGTCGGGCAAACCCCCTGGATCATCCTCCATATGAGGAATTTGGTATGTTCTGGGATATTTCCATTCCAAAGACTTTTCCACATGTTTGTCTCATCCTTACTTACTTGCTGAGGGAGTGATGACGATGGGTTTGATATGGACTTTACCTCCCAAGCTGCATGGTAGCCTGATTTGACTGTGTATTTTCCTAATAACTCTCTTTCCTAGGCAATGTAGTCTTTGCTTCCGAAGCAGTGGGATGGGATGTGTATTTTAACTTTTTCTTTGACCGCCTGAGTTGGGAAGAGAGCGCATAATAGCGGCATTATCCAATTTTTTTGTTGGTCAATTAAGTCGGAGACCTTGAAATTAAGAACTGATAATGTTGGTGTCTGGAATTTGATCAGATTATCCTGTTGTGGGATCCAGTTGTCATGGATATCCACAACCTCACCCTTAACAATTTTCCACTTTAAGTGTGGCTTAATAAGTTCCAGCCCTCATGGAATTCCCTTTCAATTCCCACGAGTCACCCTATTTCTGCCTCGTCTGAAGTAGTCCCTGGTTCCTGCAATACTTCGCCAAAAATAATTTGGCGAAGAACGAGTTCTTATTTGTTAGTAGCGACCACGCTTGCTTCCCTAACATTGCTTGGTTCATTTCCGAAGTGGAACGCATCCCTATACCACCTAGCCATTTTGAGGCACACATCTTCCACCATGATTTCCAATGAATCCATTTTCCTTCAGGGTCTCCTACCTAGATGAATCTCGCCATTTGTTTATCAATCTCTTATGAAACCGTTTTAGGTATCCTAAATGTACCAATAGTGTACTGTGATAAAGAGCACAAGACGTGTTTGCATAACGTGATTCTGCCCAAAATTGACAAGTCACTCTTTCCCCAATAATCATTTTTGCTATAATCTTCCTCTGTAAGGTTTTGAGCAGTCTTACCTTTGATCCCTTGAAGTTGATGTTGTGGCCTACGTACTTCCCTTACAAGAGGTTTGGCCTAATTTGAAGGTTAGTTTGATCAGGTTTGCTGTATAATCACTTGCATTTGGGCTTATAAGGAATGATGACTTTTCAAATTTTATCTGTTTCCCTGAGTATGTCGCGAACATGTTCAGCGTGGATGCTAATTTCCTAGTCCCCCTTTCTATGACTTTGAAGAATAGGATACAGTCATCTGTAAATTACAAATTTGAGACACGGGGCATTCCTCTACCACACTGCACTCCCATGCATACTTGTTGGAATGATGGCGAGGCTATCATTGATGACAGAGCTTCCTGACCTAGGATGAATAAGAACGGGGATAACGAACATCCTTGGCTAATCCTTGTATGGGTTTGAATGGTTCTGAGGTTTCCCCATTGAATTTAATTGAATACGTGACCGTGGTGACACATTCCATAATCCAATTTATCCAGTTCATTGGGAATCCCATCCACCTCATGATATTCCTGAGAAAATCCTAGGAAACATGGTCGTAGGCTTTGCTAATATCATGTTTAAGAGCTGCTATTGCAGTCTTTCCGGTTTTATGCAACATTGTCTAAGAGCTCATGCGCTATAAGGGAATTCTCAACTATTGACCTTGCTTGTACAAACGCCGCTTGGTTCCAGGATATTAAGTACCCCATAATTTCCTTTAACTATTCGCTAAGATTTTTGCAATAACTTTATAGGTAACATTGCACAAGCTAATTGGTCTTAGATCAGCAGGTTTAGTTGGTACCTTTTTCTTCAGGATTAGCGTGATACTTGTCAAATTCCATTCGCTGAGCATCCTTACTGTTGAGAATAATTCCTTAACCGCCTTTGTAAGATCCTCCTCGACCTCGTTCCAGTAGTGTTGATAGAAACCAGCTGGGATCCCATCCGGTCCCGGGGTGTTCCACTTTCCCATTTGAAATACTACCGTTTTAACTTCCTCGTCAGTCACCATTATCGAAAGTTTGATGTGTTGCTCAGTACTAACTAATGGTTCGATGAGATGTAGTACACTAGTAATGGTTGAATCCCTGAATGGGTCCAATGACATGACCGATTCTTTCACATAGACTGAGCTTACGTGATCAACCACCAGGTCCCAAAGTTGGTCTGAGTCAGTTATCCACTTCCCTTGATCATTCTTCATTTGCATGATACAATTCCTTCCTTGCCTCTTTTTGGCCCAGCTGTGGAAGAAACTCGTGTTTTTGTTGCCTTCCACATGTCATCTTATTTTTGCCCTCTGTTTCCAGAAATAATTCCGCTGCGTTAATAAGACGTCCAGCTCTTCCGTACTGGCACTTGCTGCTTCGAATTCATTCCTCTTCTGCAACCTACCGATTTCTCTTTCCTTCCTCCAAATCATTATATCCAAACTGCTTATATTCTCTCTACTGCAGTTGCTTCATCGTGTTTTCCAGCTTCCTTTCCAATGAATGCATAAAATATTGTTGTGTTGAACACTGCCTTCCAGTGGTGTCTACCACCCTCTTCCAAGAGATCTTTATAATCTTTATGACTTCTTCCTTACGAATCCAGAATGCTTCAAACTTTGGTTTATCTCGGCTCCTTGCATCGTTCTTCTGGGTATGCGAATTTAGTATTAATGACTCATGATTCGATATTATTATTGGTAGATTCCTAAGCATGTATGTTAGGAAGAGGTTGAACCATGCTCGATTTGCAAATCCCATGTCTAATCTTTCTACAATCAATTGATCACTCTTTCGACCGTTGGTCCAAGTGAACCACTGCATGTAGTTCTGTAGTTCATGCAGGTCATTCTTAGCAAGCACCTATGCTAATGATGTTGTTTGCTGCTTAGTTACAATGTCTCCTCCTCTTTTTTCATGATTTCCGTTGACCTGGTTGTAGTTCCCTATAACCAAGAGTGGTGCTGAGATAAGTAATAACTCAGTATTTAGTTCATCTCATACTTGGTATCTGTTCCTTTGTCTGGATGTCCATACAACAAAACAAGCCTCCATTCTTCCCCGTTCATGGAAGTAACATTACAAAATATAAAATTTTGGCAACTTTTTGTCACCTCTAATTGGATCTCCAGTTTCCAGGCTACACACAAACCTCCCCTGGCACCGATAGCATCCACAACTTCCCAGCTATTGAAATATGACATATCTAATCATTGTTTAATCTTACTAATATTACATTTAGTCTCCATAATATACTGTGAAATGAGGTTATTAAGGGTGCATACTATCAGAGGGTGTGTCTTCCCTCTGCAGTTCCAACATAGTAGATTCATATACCTCTTGGTGGTTGTTTTGGACCAACCACCGAAGTACCACAGATGTCTCTTCCGCATGCATTCACCACCGTTGAGACGACGTCGTCATATGTACGTGCTCCAACAATAACCATTTTCACCTGACCCACTCCGTCACAGTAATCAATTTCAGGAAATATACTGATGATCTAGATCAGTTGTGGTTCATCATCCACATTATTTCATGACCTATTGTGAAAAGAAATCCCTCCCAAGTCGTCATGTAAACTCCTTTTCCTCTTATCTCTTATCTTTCTTGCAACCTGTATAAATTCCTCCATGGCCTAGGTTATCGCTTTTGCTTGATAGGTAGTGAACTTGTCGGGTCCGAGCTGCTCTTCCTTGTTGCACATGCCAGGCTCCGGTGATTGTGAATTTAATTTAACCCGCGGCTGTATCGGTATCATTTTTGGAAATAAAAAGGTCGGTCCTCTCTGTCGTTGCATGTTCCTCTCGATCATTAATCTAGTTGCAGTTGTTGATTTTGACGGAACTAACCTTGCTCTGGTCCCCCACCTTGCCGCACCACAACAGCAGTTCGGTAGGCGTATTTGAATGAGGGCAGTAACTGTAAATTCAGTTCGGTAGGTGAATGGGTCAATAACTTGCCTTAAAGCATCCATAATGGTAGCTCCTTAAACCTACATTTTTTTAAAATAAGGAGCACTCCTTATTTAAGGAGTACCATTGTGGTTTTAAGGACCACTCCTTAATAATGAGTTGCAAATACCAACCAATCAATGAATGTCATTTAACATGACTTGTTTTTATATTTTTAATTAATTATAATTTAAAATAAAAAAGAAGTGCCAAAGAAGTGCTCCTTAGATCCACTACCATTGTTGATAGTTTATTTTTATCTAGTTTTTAGCAAAATTCATGAAGCGATACTTAAGAAGTGTTTCTTAATTCTATTACCATTGTGGATGCTCTTAGTGTGTGAGGAGTCCGTTATTTGAAAGACGTTACGGAATAAGAAACTAAACTAAAATTTTCGGTTGTATTCATATGGTCAGAAACTTATAACTACATGTTGCATAATAAAATTTTAATATTGCAACTAAAATATTTTATTACCTTTCTTTAATTTTAATTCAACCTGCCTATGAAAAGATGGTCCATCCCATGACTTTGCTGCGTAATTACAATAAATTATAATTTGTGTTTAGTATACTTGTCCTTATAAGTAAAACTTATGCTTTTGAATAAAATTTAATTATTTTAAAAGTGGATCCGGAGTTTATTGAACACTAAAATTTATTTAACTTATAAGTAAAACAATTTAAATTTAATAATTGTTAAATGGAAATTTGCAAGAAAGATGACATGTCCATGAACTTATGAACATGTCACTTTATTTTTTAATTTAAAATTTGTATTTTTTAATTGTATTTTATAAGTAAAAATATGTAATAACGTATTCAATTTAATGTTAATAGATTATTCAATTCTAGTTGAATTTAATCTGAAAACCGAATACGTATCCAATTCAAATGTTTCATAGAGGGCGAATGTGAGATAGGGGCAAATATTCGTAGACAAAATAACATTAGAAAAGTGATTATGAAATATACAAATATAGCCCTATAGAATTGAGAAAGTGCGGATATAACCATGAGAACTTTTAGTGCAAATATAACCCTAACTACTTAACGGAAGTGCAAATATAATCTTCTGGTGACATTTCCGGCGTTGACTTGAGTTTCCGGCAGTTAACCTTTTTAAAATGACAAAAAAGTCCTCGGGTCAAATGTTGAATCTGAATGGAAAATTTTGTCTTTTCCTCTTCCACCGCCACCACCGTACTCATCGCCGCCACTCCATCCTCTACCTCCTCTTTCGACGACTCTGGAAAATGGGCCTTCTTCGACTTGGATTTTGCCATCCCAGATGATGATGACGACGATGAAAGCAGCGACTCCGAGGACGATAGCGTTCTCCCTCCTTCGGCGAGCCTAGCAGCCCGAGAAGTAGTGCCTCCGCGAGCTGATGCAGCACGAGCAAGATATCATCCACTTCAATCGTCGAATTTCACCAGACCGCCGAGACACCAGACCCACCGGCGCTTAATTAGTCTAATCTGGTGAACGACTTGGCCCCGTCTCCGC
This sequence comes from Rubia tinctorum, assembly GCA_032355605.1. Lineage (NCBI taxonomy): Eukaryota > Viridiplantae > Streptophyta > Magnoliopsida > Gentianales > Rubiaceae > Rubia > Rubia tinctorum. The sequence continues at coordinate 2,017 of JAULKM010061526.1, read as the reverse complement.
CCTAGCCCCGCCACGCCAAATCTCCTCCGTCTGAACTGGGTGGCGATTTGAATTCAAAGGCTACGACCACCATGAACTCCACCACCACTGCTCCATTCATCCTGACACCACTCCGCCACCACCCCGAACCCCCATCTCATCCGGCGCCGAAGATCCTAGCACAACCCCATCCCAGCCCTCCACCGAAACCCTAGCCCCACGCCACCTCCACCACCATCAACCACCATTTCCTGCGCCGCTTAGCCGAGCATCGAAAAATCGAGACCCACCACACCCTCTCCCCGCTCACCAATCTTCTTCGAGTCACCGTCCACCGAGAACCTATCTCCGCCACACCTTCGCCGCCACAGCTAGCTTCAACTCTCTCCGCCGCTAGGGCAACGAAGATGGAGTGGAAGAAGAGAAATGTAATTTTCTCTTTTAAGGTGAAGGAGAGAAAACGAAGAGAAATGTAGAAGGAGAAAGAGATGAGGGAATAATAGTAACTTCACAATTTTTAATTTTTTTAAAAAAAATCAATGGGGTAAAATTGATTTTTCATTTAATTTCGGTCTCAAAATGGCAAAAAAAAATTTACGTGCACATAAACTAACTATCTAATATTATATTTTCATTTTCAATTATCACATGATTATATGTATACTTTCATGAATTATGTGGGATTATATGTGCTTTTTGCTGAAAACGATTTCATAAAGCTGGGCAGAAACGGGAAAGAGGGAAATTCCATTTTCTTGATCGATAATTAAAACATTACACGAGGATCCAAGGGTTATTTATGAAAACATTCTCTTTAAAGTAGTCGGTGGCAGCGCCGAGTTGGAAAAGTAAGCATATCCAAATAATCATCAAGCCAGAGACTTCTTTCAGGTAGCGCGAAACTACGAAACCCTAGTTCATTCGAATTGGCTCTTTGATTTCGGTAATTTTTTGATTAATTAATCTTCCATTCGTTTCTGCATCACCTTCCAGATCCCCATGGCTCGTACCAAGCAAACCGCTCGCAAGTCCACAGGAGGAAAGGCCCCGAGGAAACAACTCGCCACCAAGGTTTAAATTTCCCCTGCCTCTTGTTGAAAATTCTATGGATATCGTCTGCTTGATTGCTGGATTTTTAGCAACTGTAGTGTTTGATTTAGTTTTCCCCATAAATTATGTTGTTAGTTGATAATTATAATAATCTGTTCTCATTCTTAGGCATACGGAACCTGCTTTTAGATTAATTGATCTTTTTAATTTACAGAGGTATGTAGTTGGGATTCGCAAATAGACTATTGGACTGAAACTGCGCCTTATTGATGTGTGATTGAATAAGCAAGTTTGTGATAATTTCGTGAGAGGTAAAACTGAAAATTTCGTTGATTAGGTTATGCTTGCTAACGTTGTTATGGACAAAATATGGTCATGATACCAAGGGGCATGCAGGGAATGTTAGCTTAGCTAGTTAGGTGGTTCTAGTTTTCGAGACCTTTAGATGGCGTGGAAACCGAATTGATTGTGTGTATACTCATTATTTCAGTCCGAAGATGACCTTTGGTTGTTTCAATCACATAACCTAATGTCTTCTCTGTTGCATGTGAATTGTGCTTATTGATTTGGCCAAGCTATATCTCTTATCTTTGTTTTTATCATGGTGATGCCCTATTGACTGCTGTATTCTTGGTTGTAAACCTCATTACTTATTTATTGTCAGAGTTGATAGTTCTAACTGCATTGCGTTCTTTATGGTTCCTAAGTATTGATCTATTGCTGAGTAATGTTCATGTGTAGGCTGCCAGGAAGTCTGCTCCCACTACTGGTGGAGTTAAGAAGCCTCACCGCTACCGTCCTGGAACTGTTGCTCTCCGGTACTTATTTTATCATTCTACTTCACAAAAAACTTGCCCATCTTTGTTAAATTTTCTCTTGAAAAAACGATAGAGTGAATCCCTAATTTATGTCTTTGTGTTGTGTATGCAGTGAAATCAGGAAATATCAGAAGAGCACTGAGCTTTTGATTCGCAAACTGCCCTTTCAA
>JAULKM010061525.1:0-28297 GCA_032355605.1 Rubia tinctorum | reverse complement strand
TCCCTCTTCGTTGTGGACGACCCCGACTTGCCAACTATCTACTTAGTTGTATTGAGTAAGCATATTGGGCTTAAAAATAGTATTTTTGAGAGGTACGGCGATGACCTCCCAGTATCCACAAGGAGGCTGAGCTATTAAGGTTCGTTAAATCCTTAACACTTCCCACAAACCGTTGCATGTTAGTTAGCATAGAAAAATAATCCAAGACGAACAAATTATCACTAACATCATACAAGGAAATATTTCACATATATGATCATCACAGTTAAAGTGAATGGGAGGACTCTTTCTATCACTCTCACATTCATAAAAAATCTCATCACTTATGCTATATTCATCACTATCATCAAGAGTCACATCAAGGCAATCATCCTTATCCATCATGCAAGAGTTATCATGTTGATAATTCTCTTCACAAAAAGTTATGCCTTTACCCACAAGAGAGGGATTAGGTTAATCATACTTAGACTTGTAAATATCAAAACCAACTCTTTCCATATCATCCTCTAAAGTTAATGTTCGCGAATGAATATCAATTTTAGTCCTTGATGTTTTAAGAAATGAACTCCCTAATAAAATTGAGGGTGCACCACCATCGTACGCAAAATCAAGGATATAGAAGTCTTCCCAAAACACAAATTTTCCCACTCGGATCATCACATCCTTCACTAGTCCCCGAGGACTAGCTTGTGAATTATTGGCCATTTGGACAATCATCCTAGTCTTTTCAAGTTCATCTATTTCTAGGTTCTCATAAATACACTAAAGAATGACATTAATAGGGGCTCATAGATCAATCATAACATTCTTTACCAATTTACCACCTAAATAAATAGGGATTGAAAACATGCTAGGGTCATCACATTTTGTAGGCAACTTCTTATGATTTAAAGTGAAAACTCTCTGTACTTTAAATTTTCCTATTCTTCTAGGTAGTTTGTTCCTCTTTCTAGTACATGCAACTTTCAATAATTTAGCATATGAAGGAACATGTTCAATCTAATGCAAGATTTAAACGCTAACCGCAACATTTTTGAAGATTTTCTGGCTATGCTCGTCATTGGTTGTGTCGCCTTTGGCTTTACCCTAAATGCACTAGGGAAATATGGTGGAAGGTTCACCCATGCCTCGGGTGTTGGAATCTCCTTAGAGGGATTCTCCTCCACAACCAACTCTTGCTCCCTCTAGTTGGTTTTGTTACGTTATATGATTAAGTCATCTTCTTTTAGGATCTCCTTCTCAGGCTTGCGCACTTCCTTTCGCTTCTTAATTTCAAAGTGCTCACATTCCTCGGATTGACCTCTGGTTGGGAAGGAAGTTTTCCAAACTCCTTGGCTTCAAGTTGGTTTACCGAGGTGGTAAGTTTCCCGATTTAAATATCAAGATTTTTTATTCTGAGAATACCCTAGTCTTGAGATCTTCAATCTCTTGCCTTGTGCGCTCCAGAAAGATATCTTTCTTCTTGGCCAATTAAGGGATTGCATCAAGGATTTCCTCACGATCTGACTTATAGAGTGGGGCATTATTATTTGATGGCTCTTCTCCCCTTGGATAGGGTTAAGGTGGAGTTTTTCCTCATCGGTTGAACCATTGAATTTGGTTCTCCTAGCGCCAACAAAAGTTGGGGTTATTGTGATACCTCGGGTTAAAGGTGTTTGCATAGGGATCTTGCCTTTGTCCTCCTTGGTTCCCCAGGAACATTTGTTGTTTCCCCAAGAAAATTGTGATCTATTTCCACCATTGTTGATCTCCAATGCCTTAACCTCATCCATATCTTCCATTACTAGTGAGCAAACATTTGTGTGATGATCAAAATTGTAAACGCCACACACTTTTTCTTGTTGAATCCCCTTTTCATGAAATCCTTCATCATGAAGGCAAGAGCTTGTAATTGCTCCTCTATTTTAGGGGATTGATATGGTTCATATGCTGGCTTCACTCTAGACCATGTACCAAATTACCTTGTGCCATTTGCCATCTCTTCGGAGAGTGTCATTGCATCCCTTGGGCTCTTGTTGGCGATTGAACCATTGCAAGAGGCATTCACCATATGCATATCATCATTGCACAATCCCTCAAAGAAATAGTAGACCAAGTCTCCCACCTTGAATGGATGATACAGGAAACTAGCCAACAACCTCTTTAACCTTCCCCAATACTCATAGAGGGACTCATTGGAAAACTAGGAGATGTTGGAAAGGTGCTTCTTCAACCCGTAGACTTTAAGGCTAGGAAATTATTTCTAGCTTATATCCATCCATGGTGTAATGCAACCAGGCGGAAAATAGTACAACCAATCTTTGGCCGAATCCCTAAGTGAGAAGAGAAAAGCCCTCAGATTGTAGACTTCCTTTGAAACACCCGACAGTTTCATGCTAGTACAATCTAAGGGGAGTTCCAAAATATGCTTATTCTGATCTTCTCCGGCCATCCCATGGAAATTAGGCAAGCAATGGATCATTCCACTCTTGAGTTCACACGTCGCATTAGGAGGCAACAGTAGAAAAATAATGCAAAGCGGCATATTCTCCAAATTTTGAGCCATCAACTCTCTCAACGTGTGGTTATCCTCTGCCATTTATTCTTTATCTATAACTACCGAAAATGGTTTTTGTGGAACTTCCGGCCTAGATCTCCTATTCCTTCTTCTTCTGCTACCAGTGTAATCCACTGGACTATGTAAAACTCCCAAGTTTTTGGCAGGGGTATGTACCATAAATTAGGAATAAAACAATGGCAAAAGAAAATAAACACTAGCAAAGAGGGTTAGAAGTAACTGGAAACTAGTAATAAATCTCAACAACAAAAACCAACAAAAATAAAAACAAAAACAAAAACAAAAACAAAAACAAAAACAACACTACTTACTCAACTAACACGTTATGCAAGTTAACTACTAGACCATTATACTTACATCCTTGGCAGCAGCGCCAAAATTTAACCCGCCCCCTCCCGAGCATCGTTAAAAACACAAGAGGAGGCTGAGCTATCAAGGGTCAAAGATAAGAATTTGTATATTGCTCCCATTCCTACCACTACTCTACTAAGAATGATAGATATTGGAAAGTACCGAGGTCGTTGACCGAGATATTAGAAATATAATAATCAACTAAACACAACCGTGGTTGGATCATCAATTCGACCACGTGTTAGGAATAAATAGCGTTGTGAAAATAACCATTGGGGGGATTTTTAACTAACAACTACTAGCATGAAATTGATCACCAGAATTAACAATATAAACTAACACTCGGAGAATATTTGTGAAACTTGGTTAGTGTCATTTCGATCACAAGTTTCATCAATATAAGAACTAAAACCTATTGTAGTGTATGTGTCATGTGGTATAGAAAATGGTCAAAACTTACCCGTGCACGTATAAAATCTTCCATCAGTATCGCCTCTGAAACTCGGAGAGTGCAACAACGGATATGACTCAATGTGTAGGTATGGATCTCTGCCGTGTGATTAAGTTTCGAGTGGAACATCACAAACGAAACTACCTTTAGGCCTAAGAAGGCAAAGGAAGTAGCTGTGTTATCGATGGCTCTAGGATCAACGAGGTGATTACTAGTTTCGCTACCTAATAAATCTCTACCTGAATCCCTTTAAACCTCTTTGGTCGGCTAACTAGAGCATGATCGATCGTAACGATTGACAACGGTAACCTTCGTGCACACGCCCAGTTCCGTACTATTGTCACCCTAAGCAAATTTAGATTTCCTTAACCCGGGGGTAGAAAGAGTGCACCAACATTAAAGTAAACTTATTTGTATGCCAAAAAAGTGTCCCAATCATGCAATTCACTAGAATATTTGATAACAAACTAACATAATAATCACAAAACACATAGAAATAGGTAGATCTAGAAATCTCACAAAATGGACATTGATACATGAATCCAAATATGTTTCTCAAGTAAATTAACTACTCCCTAAGCATTGAACACAAGTGTTTCATTGGATTCAATGCCTTTAGGAAAAATAGAAATAAAAAGAGGAAAAAAAAGAATCTAGAGAGAAGGAAGAATATTTTCTCTCTCTAGCCTAATCTTAAGATTAAAAATGATCATAAACTTAAAAACCAGTAGAATAAGGTCCATATGTATAGTAATAGGGAATTGGGCCTAAAAATAACCCAAAAATTGGCCAAAAACCCTAGCTGCCACAATTGCTGCGGGGCGTGGCTGGTGCTACGTTCCATGTTGGGCAAGGGCCTGATGTCAGAACGGCATGTCGGTCCTAGCATGGGCCGTTCCGATCGTAGTGGCATGACCTGATGGGTTTGGCACGGGTTGTACCCCTCCTTCTGGTGTATCCCATGTCAGATAGCATGAGCAATCGGCTGGCTCTCCATTTTGCTCTTTCTGATACGTATCTCACATCATTTAGCATGGCCCGTCGGCTGGATTCTCATTTTTCCCAGTCCCTCAGTATGTCCCACATCATTCTTCACACCCCGTGGTCTGGTCTTGGCATTCATGATTTGAAACGGTGTAGGCTGTGTAAAATGAAACGTCCCGCTCTCATACTTAGCCAATTTTTGGAGTGAAAAGATGACTTGGAGTGAACGGCCAGCCGAAATGGAGACCACTCATGGCGAAAATTGACACGACCAGTGTAGGGTGGAAGGGGAAATTCCAAGGCTCCCTGACATGGTATGTGACAAGTGGTACGAGCCATTCTAGCTTTGGCCTTGTGTCGGTCTCGGGCAGTACATACCGGTCGTTCCTAGTTCAGTTGTTAAACTTCTTTACTCCACTACGAGTGAACCGTTGGTCCGATTTGAGAGTTCTTGTAGTCAATTTTATAGCGCTCGAGAATAAAAATACAATGGTGCAGTTATAAATTGCTAATTCTTCTCAGATATTTCTTTGAACTATGTGCAACTCCCGAACAACAATCCTTCCATTTTGGACTTGGCCAACACACACGCACAAAAAACACTAACAGAACCTCAACCTGCTCTTTGGACAACACACACGCACAAACAACAAAATATACACATCACACATAGGTAGAAAGGGGACTGAGGCTTCACATACGCCAAGAAATTAACTAGCCTCCGGACACAAGAAATACTCCATTCCACTTTCCAAACACAAATCACACACGCACCAAACACAACAGATTAGATTCCAAATGCATGTATTTTCCTTAGCATTATAACATTTTTTTGTCATCTTTTGTGTGGTAAAATTCTTGCTTTAGGTAGGTTTATATTTCAAGGGGTTTAGATAACCATTTGTGGTTTTTATATCTAAATCTCTCACTTTTTAGCCTACTTTAGGTCCAATGGATTTTATGTCCCTACGGGCATCTAGATATATTTTTGTGAGATTTTACTTGTGGATTGCTTGTAGGCACTTCAGATTATTTGTAGAAGGCCATTCACGAAAATGGAAGTAGGTTTTAGAAGGGCACTCGTAAATATGATAGAAGATTGAAGCCTACGAGCCAAACACGTGGTAGTAGATGGATACGCGGGTTGTGCACTATTGCATGTCACATGTTGATGTGGCTGCTAGGTTTTCCTAGTTTTTTTGGGGTTTTTTAAGACCCAATCCTACCTACTATATAAGCCACCTTTAGTCTCCTTGGTTTTAATTTTTGTCATTATTATTCTAGGAGTAGGTAGGAAGATGGAGGCTATCTCCTCTCTTCATTTATTTTTCTACTTTTTCCTTTTGGCATTAAATCTAATGATTGCTTTAGATTTAATGTCTCTATAGTAGTTTATTTCTTGGGGTAATATTCTTATTCATTAGATTCTTAGATTACCTTATCTTTATGTCCTAGGAATATTTGTGCTTGATTTGTAGTTTACATTCTTATAAGACTAATGCCATGTTATTCTTTATAATGCATCCATAAATTCATGCATAGTATAATATCGTGCTAGGCAAAAATGCTATGTTATGAGTGTTAAAATTATGGCTATTGTAGGCCCGAGAGTACCAGGGAGATGAGTGTATCCATGCTACCTTGAGAGTACCGACCCAATTGTTATACTCTAATTCTAATTGGCTAGTTTCTTAAGTGATTGCATGTTCTGGGCACTAGAATAATTCCTAACGAGGGTTATGGCACTCCTCGATAGATAAGCATGCTAGTTTGTAGTGACTAGGATCTTGGTGACCTTAGAGTCATCACGAGATGCCAATTCCTTTACCTTTCTAGGTCTAGGGCTAGTGTCTATAGTGGAGTGATTGGGACGTATTGTCTTCACTCTTGTAACTAACGGTTGCGACCTACGCAAGACTTAGTTCCCTTAAGCGGGGGATCATTAGCATCAAAAGTGAGATGAGGGGGAATTAATTGAGGTATCAAAAAGGTTAATCGAACTGCATTCCCAATTGCGGAGGTGGGTGGCTCTTAAAGGGCATACGAACCTTTGTTTGACAGATATTACAAATTCCCGACCATCTCCACACTAAGTGACATAGGCATGAGATAGGTTTATGTCTCTTACATGTAATAGAATCAAGGATTAAAGTCATTAAATTGGTAATGTCACACAAATACCCCCAAGACTAGTTAATTATAGTTATACTCTCTTTCCTTGCATGCTTAGTAGTTTGTAGACACAAACCTCTCCCCAATTATTTTTTCCTAAGCATTTGGTATTCTGGACACACAATCAGAGTGGCGCCTGATTGTAGGTTGTGTAAAGTTAACCTTAAAATTTTAGTATCTTTGTGGACGATCCCGGACTTGCCACTAGCTACTATATAGTGGTTCGTAGTGAGTATGGGAGCAACATTTACAAAATCTATATTTGATCACTTATCACTCTTCTAGGTAATTTCTCTCCCGCAAGGTTCTTCAATAACCTCGCAAGGTGTGGATCAAATTTTAGCGTCGTTGTCGTGGATACTAGTTTGAATTTGATTTTTAGCATACATAACTAGTTGGTAGAAGTAGTTTATGGTTTTGTTTTTGTTGGTTATTGTGTCGACGTCTTTAATAGCTTTTTTTTTATCTGCAACTTGTGTGCTAGTGTTTCTTTGTGGACTAGTAGTGTGTGCTTCTAGTTTATGGTACATACCCATAGCACTAACTAAGGAGCCTTACACTATGTATTGGAAGACAAGGGTGGACGATGAAGGAGGAGGATAAGGGTTAGTGAGGTAGTTCTGCAAGGGCTGACTGTTGAGTTATAATTGGAGAGAGAGATCATGGTGGAGGACAACATGACTTTAAGGGAGTTGATGGATCCTAACTTTGAGAGTTAACCCCTTTGTATTGTCTTCCACTCCTTCCACAAAAAATCACCTGCCACTTCAAAAGTTGTATAATTCAATGTCTTCAAATATTTCATGGAATGGCTAGAAAGGACCCCAACAAGAATTTTTTAGATTTCCATTTGATTTTCACAAATATGAAGCTATCGCGAGTCTTAGAAAAAAGATTACAACTTACCATCCTTTCCGTTCTCACTATGAGATGCGGCAAAGGACTGGTTCTTTTACCTCCGGCTAGGATATATAATGTGTTTGATGGATATGAAGTGCCAGTTTCTAGATAAATACTTTCCTTCTTCCAAGTCTATCAGATTGAAGAAACAACTATCAAACATCTCGCAGCTTCCCAATTAGTCCCTCTCTATGAGTATTGGGAACCATTCAAGTGGTTGTAAGAAAGCTACCCACATCATCTATTCAATGAGGGGGATTTAGTCTATTTTTTCTTTGAGGGCCTTTGTAACGATGACATGCAAATGGTTGATCCACACTCTGCATGGTCGCTAATAAACTACAACCTTGTTATAGGAGATAATTTACTACCCGCAGAGCGCTAGAAAGATCAAAGATAGATATTTGTATTATTGCTCCCGTCCTTACTACTAAACTACCAAAGGGGGTAGATAGTGGAAAGATCGGGGTCGTCCACTGATATGCAAGGAATTTAAAGGTTAACTATGCAAAGATGCAATTGGGTCATTGATCACATGTGAGGAATAGCTAATGTTGCAAAACAGTTTTTTTTGGGGGGGGGGGGTTATCTACCAACTTCAAACATGAAAGAACACTAGAGTAAACTATATAAAGCTAGCACTTGGGGAATATTTACTTTATATGAATGGTAGTATATTTTGATCCTAGATTCTAACAAGAACATATAAACCTAACCTTTTACTTATATCACATAGCGTGATCGGTAGTCAACACTTCCCATTTCACATAAGGGTGCTCTTGTTTACTTCTACAAACACTGCCCTCGTAATTAGGGAAGTGCATCAACGGCCCTGCCATTATGAAGTTCTTTTCATTCCCCGTAAAGAATTACATCCCTCATAAAGAATTACATCCCTAGCACTCCAGTATGAATGATTCTCCCTAGGCCTATAGAGGAAAAGGGGATGGCACCTTGTGGTGACTCTAGGGTTGCAACGACAAGAGTCAAATTATGTAAACCCTAGTTGCCACTGCTATAGTGTCCTCTTATCGGGATATTGTCCAGTTATTCACCAGTGAGTAGCTAGTCTAACTTGTGTATGGTCATCAGATCGGTGCTCACGACCCACATGCATACACTCACACGGTTGTGGACATCTAACTACCCCTATTACCCTAGCCAACATGCTCTATGGGAAAACAATAGTGCACCATACAATGATAGTAGACTACGGTGTATGCCGACATATTATATCAATCATACATTTCAAAATAATGTAAGGTACAAGTCAACACAATATTCATAATCATTAAAGGATAGGAAGATCTTAGAATCTCACAAAATAACTACCAAGTCATTACAAATACAAAATCCCCTAGCTAAATCACTACTCCCTAACCATTGAACCCAATTGATCCATTAGACTCAATACCCTTGGGCAAAACACTGAGAAAATAAAACTAGGAGAGAAGGGTTAGTCATTTTCTCTCTCTACCAAGTCTTGGGAAAATTAGAAGAATGAAAACTAAGACTAGCAGAACTTAAAGCCAAGTACACAAAGGCTTAAATATATAGTAGTAGGAATTGGGCCTTAAAAGTGGCCCAAAAAGGGCACCTTAAACCCTAGCAGTAGTTTATCATGGGTCATGCTATAATACACAGCCTGTGTTGGCTCGGCTTGTCACGGCACGTGTAATATATCATGGGCTGCCGGCTGGGCGTTAGTCTCCGACCTTCCTAAGCGCATGGTTGTGCTATTCTTCATAGTCTTTGGCGGGGAAAACCTTCTGAATGGTTGAACGACATGTATCATGTGATCCTTTGCGGGGAGTTGGCTGGAAGCTTGATTTCCTCTTCTTAACGGTGCAAACCATGTAAAAAATTACGGGTTGCGTGCTGGGAGTGGATCTCTTGGCAACTAATGGCGCGGGTGTGCAAATCTCTGTGCCAGGTCTTCATATCTTGAACTTGTTTTTGTAGGGTCATGCAGTAGGGCACATCATATGCCCATATTTAGCCACACGAGGCTTTCTTGTAATGCATGGGTCGTGTTGTTCTATGCTGCCCGTGCCAAATCTTCTTGGCACCACTCTTTTTGGCTGGCACAGACCATGTAGTATTACACAACCGTTCCATTTATTACTTTGTCGATCTTCAACTCCTTTCTTCTCTTTGTCTTGGTTCAATCTACTACCACGTTCTGACTCGTGGCCTTATGTGTACTACCATTCTTGTGAATGACCTTCTATTATGTACTACCACACTTGCAGATGGACTTATACAATCTATGCAAAAGTGCTCACAAGAAATCTAACAAATAAGCTCACAAAACAAGATGTAGATGCTCATAAGGACATTACATCCATTGGGTCTAATAAGTCTACAAAACTAAGGATTTAGAAAAGAAAATCAACAATGGCTATATAAACCTCTTGTAATTTAAACCCAACTAAACCTAGCAATTAAGTAACCAAAACATACTAATAAATGTTTCAAATGCATTGGTTAACACATGTTTTGTGGTACAGATCAACCCCCCCCCCCCACACTTAAATCTTTACTCATCCTAGAGTAAACCAAAATGAGCAAAGATTTAGGAGGAAAGTAGCATGAAAAAATAAGTTAACAAATACATTCAACATTATTCCTAAGCTATCCTAGTTCCCCCAAAGATGTGAAACTCTAAATAACCTCACTACCCAAAGAAGTTAAAGTAACCTAACCAATCGATCATACAAAGAAAAAGGCAAGGTATTTATGATAAGTGTGAAGCTAACTTACTCCACCTAAGAAGCCACCAAAGTATATCCAAGAGATGCTTAACATAGTTTCCAATATCTCTCAATTTATCACATTTTGTTAGTAGTGATTTCTGGTTTTAACCCTAGCTTCACACACAAATTGAACTCACTTACCACCTTTTGCATACCATGGCCTCACACTTTTGCATAGTTTTCACAACCTATTCAGCTCTTTCCCATTGTTTCCTAAGTTGCTCTTTCGGGTTTTCGACTTAGCTAGGTATATTTTTTCCTTCATTTTTTTTCAAATTTTCAAAATTTTTGTGTAGCAAAAAATGCCCCAAAGATGGCCTTTATACTTCATGAAGATAATAAAAGAAAAATGAACCCCACCAAAAGTGCTCCAAAACATCCTGAACAAACTACAAACGGTTCCCAAACACCAAAACAAACCAAACAGCAACCTTTTCAAGAAACAAATGAGGGAAAAGGGGAAAATAGTAATCAAAACCATCAAAATCAAAGTAGAAATAGATAAACAACGAAGCAAATGAGATTTATCCATATGAAGGTGTTCAAAACCCTCACCCACACTTAGTTCATGCATTGTCCCCGGTGCTTGTAACCAAGGCAAGAAAAAAGGTTGAAAACACCACAAGTCCTCAACGACGTCTGCAAACCTCCTGACATCATTCTTTTGGTATGGCTCATGTTGTGTGTATTCCTCATGCCATCTTGCAGCATGAGGCTTGGCGGGCCCCGTTCCAAACACTTGTTCCTTCAATTTTTTGTCACAAAAATTGTTGTATCCAAAAACACGAAAATCAAGCGTGATACTGCTTCACCTAGAGAATCCTATGACTACAAATCCCCAAAACAACACCAATGCCCAAACATACTCCTAAATTACACAAGCAAGTTCTCACAACCTACTAAAACAAAATCATAGCACCATTTCTTTATCGTCGTCCTCAGGACTTATTTGACTTAGAATAATTTATGCATATGTTTGATCACAAATTAGGGGATTACCCTCCTTGACCATTCTCAAATTTCCCCATTCAAACAAAGGTTTCACCATTTAAACTTTGACTAGCCATTTAATTCCATTGTTTTAATCTTTCACCTCTATTGCTCTCTCGGCATAAACCATGGTTACCTCATACGGACCTTTCCACCTTAACTACAATTTACCTGGAAAGAGATGTATCCAAGATTGGAAGACAAGGACCTTTTTTCCCACCACAAACTACTTCTTCACTATTTTCTCATCATGCCTTGCTTTCATCATTTCTTTATAAATTAACGCGATGTCATAGGAGTTGCTCCTAAGTCCTTCAAGTTTTTGTAGTTGAAACTATCTATTTTTCCCAACTTCACTCAATTATATATTTATGCATTTTTTGGCCCAATGTGTTTTGAACTCAAGTTTGACAAGGAGGTGGCATATTTTGGCAAAGAGGACCTGGAAAAGTGACATGGAAATTGGGGTTCTATATGTGGTCTGGTAGGCCTAAAGCGCATCATCTAACTGGGCACTCCAATATTTTCTGGACGGTTTCATTGTCTTCTCAAGGATGGTCATGATTTCCTCACTGGGTATCTCTACTTGGCCATTTGTTTGTGGGTGATATGCGGTGGATGTCCTTTAGGTCACTAGGTATCTCTTAAGAAAGGATTTCATGAATTTGTTGCAAAAATGGGATCCTCTATGGCTAATTATGGTTTTGGGGATGCCAAACCGAGAGAAGATATTTGACTTGAGAAAACTAGTTACTGTTGTTGTGTCATTTTTCCTTATTGCCTTGGCTTTGACCCATTAAGACCTGTAGTTCACCACCACTTGAATATAAGTGTGGCCAATGGAATAGGGGAAAGGACCCATGAAATCCATCCTACACACATAAAAAACCTCATCTGACATTGATAGAACTTGGGGCATCTCATTTTTGAAAGATATATTGCTCATCTTTTGACACCGATCACATGATATGATGAAATCTCGGGTGTTTTTCCACATGTTGGGCCAATAAAGGCCATGTTCTACCACTTTCTTAGCGATTCTCTTATACCCTAAATTTCTACCAATATCAGAGGAATGGAAAAGTCTAAAGATAGGCTCTATTTCACCTTTTGGAATACAACTCCTAATCTCTTTGTCAGTGCAACGTTTCCATAGGTAAGGATCATCCCAATAATATTCTTTTCTCTCATTTTCTAACCTATCCTTTCTTGTTTGATCATATGACGTGACAAGATAGTTCAATATATCGGTATACTAAGGTTGGCTAGTTGTTCCTCAAAACAATTGTTCATCGGGAAATTCTTCCTGAATGGGTTCCAACTTCAGCCTCCCCTTAGTGAAGTCTAGGCTCTGAAGGGCTGTCAATTTACTTAGATGGCCGGACACCACATTTTCATTACCCTTCTTATCCTTCACTTCAAGGTTTAATTCACTTAAAAGAAACATCTACCATATGATCCTAGGTTTCGCTTCCTTCGTTCTCAGTAAGTGGAGAAGTGCTGCCTGAACTTGGTATACTATGACCTTAGTACTTAGCAAATATTTCTTGAATTTCTCCAGGGAAAATAATATGACAACTAACACTTTTTCTATGGTAGAGTTACTGTGTTTTGGATAATTAAGAGTTATGGACGCGTAGTAAATGACGTGTGGCACCTTTCTTACCCTTTGTCCTAATACCTCTCCTATAGCATAATCACTCGCATCACACATTATTTCAAAGAGGATGGGCGAATTTTGGGGTTGAATGGTAGTCACAAGCATCTATTTCAAGGTATCAAAGGATTTCCTACCCTCATCATCAACGATGAACTCAACATCCTTTTGCAATAATTTTCATTAAGGAAAGGAAACCTTAGAGAAATCCTTAATGAAATGCCAGTAGAACTCGGCGTGCCCTAAGAATGACCTAATATCCCTAACACTAGTGTGGTAGGGTAAGGATTTGACTGTGTCCACTTTAGCCTTATCAACCTCTAAACCTTGGGGCGACACCATATGACCTAGAATAATGCCCTTCTCTACCATAAAATGGCATTTCTCGAAATTCAACACTAGGTTTGTGTCAGTACAACTTTCTAGCAAAAGTGCTAAATGATGTAGACAATAGTCAAGGGAGTCTCCATGAATGGTGAAATCATCTATGAAGACTTCAACAAAATGCTCGATGAATTCTAAGAATATGTAACCATGCGTCTCTGGAAGGTACCCAGGGCATTGAAAAGACCAAAGGACATATTCCTCATATAGGAAAAAGTGTTGAAAGGGCACGTGAAGGGGGTATTTTCTTTGTCTTTAGGGTTTATGGCTATTTGGAAATATCTCAAATAGCCATTGAGGAAGCAATAATAAGAATGACCGGCTAACCTCACAGCATTTGGTCAATTTCAGGGCAACTGATGGCGCGTGTATGCACATCTTCGCGGCTGGTCTTCACATCTTGAACTTGGTTTTGCACGGGTCGTGTAATATGGTATCAGTCGTGCCCATACTTAGCTACATTAGGCTTTCTTGTAAAGCACAAAATGTGCTGTTCTATGCGGTCTATACGAAAGCTTCTTAGCATCACTCTCCTTGGCTGGCATAGGCAGTGTTGTAATAATGGTCATGCCAGTTCTTCCTCTGTTGATTTTTGACTACTTTGTATTGGCTCCATCTACTACAATATTTTAACTCATGTCTTTCTATCTACTACGATTTCAAACGGCCGTCTACTACCTACTACCACCCTTACGGATGACCTTCTATAATCTACGGTGAAGTGCTTAGGATAAATCTGACAAATATACTCACAAAACATGTGTCTCGATGCTTGTAAGGTCATAACATCCATTAGGTTTAATAAGTGTACCAAACTAACAGGATTTGGACAAGAAAACTAACAGTGGCTATCTAAACCCCTTGTAATGTAAATCCGACTAAACCTAGCAATCAACCAACCAAAACATGCTAATAAACGTGTCAAGTGCATTGGTTAATGCGTGTTTTTGGGTATAGATCAATGGCGAATTCTGAATGCAATAGATCAATCACCAATAAGATCCCAAAGGATTCTATGGCTATTTTTGAAGAGATAGTGAATGGTATGTGCCAATTCAAAACCTATTTAAAGACCAGGACATTACAAGAACCCACTTAGTCCCTGAATCTAGAAGAGAAAGTCCAAGCCCTTGCATCAAAGATGAAGGAGTTTATGAAGGGGGTGACTCACGTGGTGAAGTCTGTGGAATTTATTGCTTGGATAATCCGACTGATATGTTCTTGCAAGTGGTAGAGGAATTTGAGGAAGTGGAGGCTTTAGACTACAAAGGAGGAAATTGGAAATTCGGTAGGGGAAACAACAAGGGTTCTGTAGGAACCAAGGAGAAGACAACTGGTAAGACTTGTGCACCAACTCTTTCAACCCTTGGTACCATGATCACCCTAACTTTTGTCGACGTGATGACCAAAAAGACCAAGGAAATAGATTTAGGGGTGGAAAAAGGTACAACTAAGTAGATGTTCCACCGCAATCTTACCCAAGGGAAGAAGGATCTTCCAACAACAATGGGTTATCTACAAGTTATATAGAGAAGAGATTTTGGAAGAAACTGCTCAAATGACAAAGAAACATGACGTGTTTTTGGAGTGTAAAAGGGAAGAAATTGAAGAGTTGGGCACGAGGCCATTTTTGAGCATGAATGACCAGCACCCCTGCTGGGTTGTTTAGTTCCTACGAGATACGTTTTAAATATAAGATATTTATAAGTTTCTCCCATGCTCACTACTAAGCACGATAGAGTAGCTAGTGGAAAGTCCGAGGTTGTCCACAGAGATACTAGAATTTGAAAATTAACTACACACACAACCCAAAATCGGGCATCACTCTAATTGTGTGTTGGAAATAGCTAGTTCTTTAATCATATAATTGGAGGGTTTTTATCTAACAACTACAGAGCATGTAACCAGAGGGACTTTAATTATAATTCACTAGCCATGGGGTATTTGTGTAAAATGACTGATTAATGACTTTGATTCTAGATTCTATCACATGTAAGATATATAAATCTATCTCATGCCTTTGTAAAATAGTGTGGAAGTTTCTTGGAATTACCAAAGGTTTATCTCCCCTCAAGAGCTACCTCACCGCCTCCATAATTAGGGAATGTGCGTCAATCGACCTTTTGGATCCGCTCTTTATTCCCCTTCATCTCACCCTTATTCTAATGTGCCCTGCTTAAAAGAACTAAGCCTTAAGTAGGTCGCAACCGTTAGATACGTGAGTGAGTATAATACCTCCGGGGAACGCTACTATGGATACCATAACATTGCATAAATCTTACAAGAATGTAACCCAAAGATCAAGTATAAATATTAATAGAACATAAAAAATAGGGTAATATAAGAATCCCATAAAGTCAACATCAAGTCATGAATACAAATATTACCCCAGGAAATAAACTACTCTAGAGATATTGAATCCAAAGAAATTATAGGCTCCGATGCCATAAGGAAAAAACTAGAGAAATAAATGAAGAGAGGAGATAACGTCTCTCTTCCTACCTACTCTTAGGAATAATAATAATGACCAAAAATTAAATCCTAGTAGACTAAATATTTCTTATTTAGTAAGTGGGATAGGGCCTTAGAAAAGCCAAAAAACTAAGAAACCCTAGTTGCCACGTTAGCATGGGCTGTGCTATAGTGAACAGCCCGCGACACACAACCTGTGTAAAAGCACATAGGCTGCGGACTAGATTTCCTCCCTAAGCATTCTGAGCATATGGTCCAATCAAAAGCTCATGGGCCACATAATGGATAGCATGTCCTAGCCATCTGAGCGTGCATCTGTGCAAAAGCTCAAGGGTCACTTACATGATTGTGTCTACCATTCTTCTTAGCGCGCGACCCACGAAAAATCTTGCAGGCCACAGAATAGAGTCATAGTTCTTCATCCTATGAGTGCGCATGCCTGAACTTAGTCTCCTTGGGGCTTTTAATGGCACAGGTCGTGCATATCTGCACGGGCCATACCAGTCTTCGTTTCTTCTAGACTTAAATCCCTTTTATTTGGTGCATTCATCTACTACCACGAATTTGACTCATGGCCTTCAGTCTGCTACCATCGTTACGAATGACCTTATACAATCTACTACCATTCTTGCAATGGCCTTCTAAAATAGTTTGAAGTGCCAACGAGCAATCTACAAATAAAATCTCACAACATCATATCTAGGCGCTCGTAGGGACATAAAATCCATTTGACTTGTAGTAGGCTACAAAATAAGGGATTTAGAAATGAAAACAACAAACGGTCATCTAAATTTTTTTGAAGTATAAACTTACCTAAATCTAGAAATCTACCATACAAAAGATAACAAAAGAGATGTTAAATGTGATGAGACGCTACAAGCATATGATTCCTAATGCATTTAGCACATATTTTAGAAGCTTTTGTACGGTTGATTGCTAGGTTTAAGTGGGTTTACATTACGAAGGGTTTAGATAGCTATTGTTGGGCTTCTTGTCCAAATCTCAAGTTTTACTAATTATTTAGATCTGATGTATACTATGTCATTACATGCATCTAGATTCTATTTCGTAAGCTTATTTTTAGATTGCTCGTAAGAACTTTGGAGTAGCATATGAAGGCTATTTCCGGGAATGGTAAAAGATAGCTGGAAGCCATGCACGGGAATAGAAGTAAACCTCAAACCAAATGTTTAATCGTGGTAGTAGACGGAATATGCCAACTAAAAAAATTCAAAGTCTGCAAGGAAGAGAAAAATGGCACGACCTGTGTACATTTGCTTAGCCCATTCCAAATAGATGGCTTTAAGATTGATGTGCAGCTAGAAGCATGTGTTTCCTAATGCATTTAGCATATCTTTTAGTAGCTTTTGTATGGTAGATTGCTAGATTTATGTATGTTTACATTACAAAGGGTTTGGATGGCTATTGTTGATTTTCTTAACTAAATCCCTCATTTTGTAGCTTATTCAGATCTAATGGATTATATGTAATTAAAAGCATCTAAATTATATTTTGTGAACTTATTTATAGATTGCTCGTAAGAACTTCAGTGTAGTATAATGGAACACTATTTTCAAGGATGGTAGAAGACTAAAGGCCACGAGTCCAAATGTGGTAGAAGATAGAAGGGTCAAAGAAGGAAGACAAAGAAGTGGGTGAAATGTAATCCGAGAGTTAAACTGAGTTTTGGGAATGATTTGAGAAGAATCAGCATCTGAGGGTGGTACTGTTGGATTTGTCTTCTCAATGATCTATAGAATTGACTATAATAACCCCCAAATTGGATGAACAGTTCATGCGTAGTGAGCATAAGAGATTGAAGGAAAAAGCTAAGACAAATCGAAGACTAGCGGACCCGTGTACATCTACACGGCCCGTGCCAAACCAAGTGCTGAGGCGAAAAAGTCCCAGAGTGGGACGCATGCTTTTGCATGGCCCATGCACAAAGATGTTGAAGATCCAGACCTCTAGTCCACGAACCATAAGCTTTTGCACAACCCATGTGTTGCGGCGTGTGCTTTTGCACTGTCCGCACTTACGTGGCACTAGTGGTGGCAATTAGGGTTTCACCATGGTTTTCTAAAATTGGGCCTTTTGGATCCCATTTATCTTCTCATATATAAGGAGCCTTTAGTCTCCTAGGGTTTAGTAAGTAGGCATAATGTAGATCTTATTTTCTTGGTAGGTAGGAAGGAAGAAGAGAATTCTCTCTCTCTAGAGTCGTTCTTCTCTTTTCCTTATTTTTAGTTCTTAGATAAATGATATTTAATTATATGTATGTCATGGATTTATACAACACCATTCATTACTTCTAATTTCACTTTCCTAGTTCTAAGAGTAGGTAGAGAGAGAAAGGGAATAACCCTTCTCTCTTCTTTTAATATTTCCCTGTTTACGAATATGACATTGAATCCAATGATTATATTGAGTTCAATATCCATGGAGTTATGTAATATCTTGGGGATCTAATTAGTACTCATGACTTGATAGATATTTTGTGAGATTCTAGGTCTTCCTATTTATTTGTGTTTATGAATATCATGTTTGATTTGATATTTATGTTCTTATGAAATGCATGTTATATATATTCTACGATACACCATAGTCATATGTTCCATATGTTGTGTTAGGTTTTTTCCCCTTGGGAGTGTCCCATTATGATATGCGTGTTCGTGAGTCCTCGGCTATGTGAGTGTATGCATATAGGACAGTGTGCACCTTCCATACGAGCATATGCCTAATTTCGACTGGTTGTATTCTGCCCTGATAGACAGGGCATTATAGTTTTTAGCAACTATGGTTGTCATTTAAACCATAGAGCCATTATGAGATGCAAATTGCTTTGCCTCTATAGGCATCGGGAGAAGCGTTCATAGTATAGTTCCCGGGATATCTATTTTTATGGGAAAAGATAAGCATAGCTTAGTTTGACTGCAAGACATAATTTCCCTAATTACAGAGGCGGTGTTGATAGGATTAAAATGGGCGTAGGCACCTTTTTGTGACAGACATTGGAAAGTGTCGACTATCGACCACAATATGTACATGGACATTGGAATAGGTTTTATAGTTCTTTTATGTGATAGAATCTAGGATCAAAGTCATCTACCGATCATGTTACGCAAATATCCCTAAGGCTCAACTTAATATAGTTTGTTCTCTTTCTTGGCATGATTAGTAGTTTATTAGATAAACTACCCCTCCCCCCAAACCATATTTGTGACACTAGGTATTCCGTACAGAGAACCAGAGTGACACTCGATTATTAGACTTGTATAGTTAGCTCTTTAATTCTAGCATCTCTGTGGATGATCCCGAACTTGCCACTAGCTACTCCTTAGTAGTTGGTAATGAGTACGGGAGCAACATATATATTTTAAATTTGATCTCCTATTGCTCCACGGGCTAGTGAATGCTCTCCCATCAAAAGGTTGGTGTTATTAATGACTTTTCGGAGTGCGGATTAGAGACTAAGTCCCGGTGGGGGCCGTGTACTTTTTACATGGCCCGTGCTTCCATATGGTGAAGACCCAAACCTCCAGTCCATGGCCTGCGACCAATTGCGTGGCCGTACTATCAGAAGCTAAAGACAGCTACTCCAGATGGTGGCCTATGAGATTTTCATGGCCGGCTCTGCTCAGACCACCAAGAACACTCTCCAGTTAGCGGGCCACATAGATTTACATGGGTCGTGCGATTAGTTTGGCCGACGAACAACTCATATCTCTGGCTCATTTTCTTTTGCACGGGCCGCGTGGCATGTGTTGTGTGTTTTTGCACATCCCGTGCTGATGTGGCTGCAAGGGTTTTCCTTTTTTGGCTTCTCTATGGCCCATTTCCACCTACTACATAAACATATACCTATCTACTAGGTTTTATCTCTCTAAGTAGTTTTAATGTCATTTTCCTAATTCTAGGAGTTGATAGAGAGAGAGAGAGAGAGACTAACTCTTCTCTTCTATTCTCATTTACTATTTCCTAGTATATGTCTATGGCATTGAATCCAATGATTAGATTGGGTTCAATGTCCATGCAGTAGTGTAATTAGTTGGGGATATATTTGTATTAATGACTAGATGATGGATTTGTGAGATTCTAGATCTTCCTATCTTTTATGCCTATCAATATTGTTTTTCGATTTGAGCTTTATATTCTCATAAGATGCATGTTATATGTATTTTATGATCAACTGTAGTTTCATACGTGATATGTTATAATTTTAGGATTGATGGCTACCTTGGGAGTGTCAGATTAGGTCTATTATAGGTTCCTGAGTACTTGATTTGTCAGTGCATACATATATGATCGAGATTACCATTCCAATCATTAAAGCCTAAATTGATTACATAGTCATGTGATATCAATTCATTTTAGGGATGATAGAGGCCCTAACGAGGGCGTAAAAACCATCGGTGTACCTCGATCAGATAAGTATGATAGTTTGTAGCAACTATGGTTTTCGTGGTGGAGTGCCTGGGATTTATTTTCATTCATCTCATACCTAACAGTTTCTACCTACGCAAGGTACGTCTTAGGCACTCGATCCTTTAAGTGGGTGCATGTTATCATTGGGAGTGAGTTTTACGGGGAAGAAGAAGTTCAATATGATCCTTTGTCTGATCGACAGACTTTCCCTAATTATGTAAGCAATGGTGGTAGCCAATAAGATGTTGATGAACCTTTATGTGATAGACATTGAGATGGCTGATTATTATCCACATATGTGACATAGACATGAGATAGGTTTATATGTCTTATGCGACAGAATCTATGTTCCAAGTTATTTATCAGCCATGTTATGCAAATATTGCCCAAGGATAGTTAATATAGTTTAATCTCTATGAATTGCATGATTAGTTGTTAGATAAACCCCCCAATCCCACATTTTAGCACTAGCTATTCCAGACACACAATCAGAGTGACACTTGATTATGGGTTATGTTTACTTAACTTTAGAATTCTAGCATTTATGTGGATGAGCATGGACTTACCCCTAGCCACTTTTTAGTAGTTAGTAGTGAGTATACGGGAGAAACTTATAAATCTTATCTTTGATCTCCCAGCGCTCCGCAGGTAATTGATCTCCTCAAAAGTTGGTTTGTTAACCACCCCACGGAGTGTGGATCATATTTTGATGACACAGTCAGGGATGCTAATTTAATTTTATTATAAGCTTACATGACTAGTTGGTAGTAGTAGTTAGTTTTTTTATTTTTCAGCTTTTTGTTGGTCATTGTGTTTAGCTTTTCAATCATTTTTTTACTCCTAATTTTCCTTTCTAGTGTTCTCTATTGGACTAGTAGTGTCTTGCTTCTTATTTATGGTACACATCCATACCATGAACTTAGGAGCTCCACACTATCTACCAGAAAATGTAGGTGGTCGAATAAGGAGGAAAAGGAGAACTAGAGGAGAGGTTATGCAGGGTCAACAATTTTTTTAGAGGAATATAGAGGTGGTATAGCAGAAGACAACAAAATTCTTAGGGAGTTGATGGCTCCAAATTTGGAGAATCAACCCCTTTGCTTTATCTTCTCAACCTTACCGACCATTGTCACTTGCGAACTAAAGTGTAAAAGGATAGAACATTTGCCTACTTTTCATGGGATGGTTGGGGAGGATCCCAACAAACACCTCTCAGAGTTTCATTTGGTTTTCACCAACATGAAACCACCAGGAATGTCAGAGTACTATAATTTGAGGTCTTTTCCCTTCTCGCTAAGAAATGCTGCTAAGGATTGACTCTATTACCTCTCATCGGGAGGCATCGCCTCATGGATGGCTATGAAGTGTAGGTTCCTCGAGAAGTGTTTCCCATCTTTAAAGTCTGCGAGATTGAAGAAACAGTTATCCAATATCTTTCAACTCCCGGATGAATCTCTGAATGAATATTAGGAGCATTTCAGTAGTTTGTTGGCTAGCTGCCCCTACCAACCGTTCAAAGAGGGAGATCTAGTGCACTATTTCTTTGAGGGATTATGCGATGAGGATATGCAAATGGTGAATTCCACATGCAATGGTTCGGTAGACAATATGAGCCTCAAATATGCTATGGCTTTATTCGAGGAAATGGAAAATGGTACACGGGATTTTAGGACCCGGTCACGAGTGAAGACTTATGAAGAACCCGCTAATTCCTCCAAGCTTGAAGACCAAGTCCAAGATTTTTCTTCAATGATGAAGGAATTCATGAAAGGGATGACGTAACAAGTGAAAGTGTGATGGATTTGTAGCTTAGACCACCCGACCGACACATGCCCACAAGTTGTGGATAACTTTTAGAAGGTTAAGAGTTCAGAATTCAATGGTGGGAATAGACAGCTTGGCAGAGGGTAGCAACAAGGTTTCTAGGAGAATTAAGGTAGAGATCGTCAAGACCCAGATGAAAACTTGATTAATCCCCAACATCGCAACAACTTAAATTTACGGTGACGCGATGACACCAAGGTTACAATCGAGGGGGATTTCCACCTTAACCCAACCAGATGGGTGAATGGCTTTCCAGCAACAATGCTCCAATTTATAAGTCGGGTCCAGAGGATATTATGGAGGTGATTGAGCAGTTGAAAAAGAAAAGTAACATGTTTGCGGAGTAAAAAAGAAGGGAAATTGAAGAGTTAGGCATAAGAGCTTTCTCAAGCATAAAAAACCTTGAAGTGGAAATTGGTCAACTTGCTACCTCGGTGAGTTAGCTCAAGGAAATAGACTCTGGAAAGCTACCCTCTCAACCTGAAGTGAATACATGAAATGTGAGTGCACTAAAATTGAGTAGCAAGAAGGAGGTGCGAGAAGTCGAGAAGGAAGTTGTGCAAGAAGATGAAAAGATGGTGGAAAAAACAAGGCGGCATTTGAAGTGGAAGAAGTAATCATTGATTAGGAACTAACATAGGAGCTTCCTACCAACGAGGCGGGGGTCAATCCTCCGCTGTCGTTCCCTGGTGCTCAAAGGGGAAGGCCAAAGGTGGCATGCAACGAAGATAAAATCTGCCAAGTTTCAAAAAGGTCAAGGTTAGTATTCCACTCTTTTACGTAATTGAGAAAATTCCATAATATGCTAAATATTTTAAGAATCCTTGCACAAGGAGAAGGAATAAACCTATTAGAAAAGTAGGTAAATTTAAAATAAGCGGAGGCACCACTTTATCCCATAGAAATATTTCTAAAAAGTGTGATGTTCTCGGCAAGTTTTCAATTCCTATTTTTCTAGGTGGAAGGTTGATTGAGGATGCTATGATTGACTTAGGAGCTTCCATCAAAGTTATCCCTTATAGACTATTTGAGACTTTAGGCATATGTGAACTTAGGGACAATAGGGTGATAGTCCAACTAGCCAATCATTCCCAAGCAAACCCTAGGGGGATAATTAAATATTTTATGGCTAGAGTGGGCAATCTTTTTTTCAGCGGACTTTTATGTCCTTGACGTGATGCACGATGGAGGTGCACCCCCGATTCTATTGAGGCGATCATATTTGAAAACATTAAGGACTAAGATATATGTCCATTTGGGAACATTGACCCTAGAGGATGACATTGATATGGTCGGGTTTGACATTTATAAGTACAAGCACGAATCTTCTACTTCTTCTATTGAATGCAATAGCATACGCTTATGTGATAGATTTGATTAATTTGATGAATATTGCATGAGTGATGATGATAAGAGTCTTTGATATGAGTAATGATTGAAATCATGCTCTGAGCTTTGATTTTGATGAGAATATTGATGACACTCATGCCATGCATGATTAGTGTGGATTGATTTCCTATAGATACTAACATGTAGCAGTTGGTGGAGAGTGTCGGGAATTAAAACCTACTAGACCACCTCCTTAACCCAAGGTAAAGGATAAGGAGTTGGTATTGGCTAAAGATAAACATGAACTCTCGATTGTTGACAAGAGGCACGCAGGTAAGGATGACACTTTATGGAGACCTCTCCACAAAGATGTCATAATGGATGGAGTCACAGATGGCGACTTCGGAGACCCAATGGTAGGTTTGTGCTAATTTGAATGCATGAAGAAAATAAGTCGTGAGGACAACAATAAGTATACGGTGTTTTTCTTTGTTTTGGTGTTTTGAGTAGTTGATTGTTTGCATGTTTTTGTTTATGTAGCAAAGGATTTTGTTGAGAATTTTGGTTGTTATTGAGTCTAAGATCGATTCTTGTGGTTGTGGTTAGGAGAAAATATTATTTGAGTGAAATTTTTTAGAAAAATGAAACTGTAGGGGAGCACGGGTTATGTAAGGCTTGTGTGAGAAGAGCTGACAAGAGGCCTTCATATGGCATAGTCGTGCCATGCTTCATGCCAACCATAGATTAAAGTCGTGCAAAAGTGTAGAATTTTAACAAAATGAAAACTGTCAAAACAAGCATTTTTCCCCCATTAATTCCACAGCCTTCTTCTTCCCCACATTAGTTAGTGCTAGTGGTACTACACCAATCATTAACACTTTCTCTAAGCATGAATTCATTAAGCTTTTAATCAAGAATTTCCTTTTTCCCCAAATTATTACTACCTTCCTTTTGTCTCTCTCTCTCCTAGACAACTCAATTGTGGAACATCATTAATTCCTTGAATCTGAATTCAGAGTACCTGCTCCCATCAATATATATCATTTAACCCACTCAAATTACTTCAAAAACACCAACCCTCATTTTACAATTAGAGAAATTCGAGTTTGCACGATCACAAGAAACCTCCTATAGCACCGTTTTTCGGAAGGTTAGCACTGGTTTTTGGGGGTCTAAAAATCGGTGTCAATGTAGGGAGTGAAATGGTTTCACTAGTTTTCAAAAAATTGGTGTTAATTTAGCACCAGTTTTTTTGTTAGCACAGAAACCGGTGTTAATTTAGCACCCTTTTTTTTTGTTAGTACCGGTTTTTGGAACCAGTTAATTTAACACAGGTTTTTTGTTGGCACCGAACCGGTGTTAATTTAACACAAGTTATTTTTGGTCCAAAATTTAGTACCGGTTAAAAAATGTCATTCCTCTGTAAGCAGCCGCGAGCAGCCGCGCCCAAAAAAAAGGGAAAGAGACCCAAAATTAATGATTTAGTATGGCATTAATTTAATGGTATTATTAACTGCACAAAATTAATAATATAGATATAAAACAAAAATATGTATGATTCAAAATTAATAATCTAGGGAACTAAACATAACTATCTATGGAACAAAACATAACTTTACCTTGAACTAACAATTGAATCATGTGTCACATACACATCAAATCAAAATACAAAAGCCACACAACTAATCTTGAATCTATGGTATTTGGAGATGCCCACCTGCTCTTGCCTCTTCCGAGAATATAGTTCAAGATTCATATGAATGATGATCTCGAAAGTCACTACATACACACACTGAGGATATGAAAAGCAAGAATATAAGACCTTAATTTAAATCTCAAAGTCAGTTCATTTGCCCATCTGATGCAAAAAAAAGGTGATATGGAATGTTCACTCAACAACTATACATTAAAAACCCCTAAAGGGTCTTGGAAGCAGAAACAATGAAACATGAACCAGTCCATGTATGGTTTGCTGAGAGCCATAAAAGTTGTAGACATATACTCAATACAGACATACTAATTAGATACGTAGATACAAACATGTACTCAGTGAAACCACATATTTCAATCAACCACAGTATCTCAATCTGAACTACGTTTTTAAACATAAAACAAGAAGGAAGAATAAGCAATGTAACAATCCATGTCTAAATAATGCTCACAAAAAATGTCAGGTCCAACAAAACCAAGACATTAAGACTGTTAAAGAAGACCATAGTCTCAATTCCAAATGGAAGTACGGAAGTACTACCTCCTGAGGCTAATCATATCATGATTTACGAATAAAAGATAATTTCACCAACTGTGCAGTTGCTTTAAAAAAAATAGCAAGTTTGTTCTTCAAGTACAAAGGTAATTCATGGAAAACAAGTTGTAGAAAGCATAACTCGAGCCTTTGAGGAAAAGTAAGTAATAGGCAAACAGAATATGAGAACAGTTGATCAAAAAAATAAAGTCCACACAGAAAGCCAACTGTCTCTCATAAAATTATAGTATATGAATGATGGTAGATACCATTCAACGTCTGCAATGAATGAAGACTGGATGATTCCTCACATCTGAAACGGACCATCAAAATTTAGACCCAGACCAATGAAGAACTTCAGAGATAAGCAAATAAACTTTGATTATAGACCCTAATCACAAATTCAAAGAAATCAGCACTTTCAAAGCAATCAGCACTTCCCATACAATGTAGTTTATGAATGAAAAGAAATACAGGGAAAGAAGGAAAAGAAGGTTTCCTATATGTGAGTTCAATATGACCATAAAGACCTGTGAGTTGGATACCAAGATCCCCTAAACAGGGGTTAAACTACAGAGGAAAGATTACAGATACATTGAAGTTTTCATTTATGATATATACCTTTGTTATAATCAAAAGGCAGTCCAACAACATGCACAAAATTTTAATTTGTGTCTTTCACGACTAAGCTGCAGAACATCAAGATCTGATAATCAAGGTGATGAATATGCAGACAAAACAAACACTAACAAAGTCTAAGAATTAGCACTTTTGAGGAGGTTAAACTCTTATGCTACACTAACCTGTAGAAGCTGATAACAAGCAGCAGTATTTGGCATGATAAAAGTAAAAAAACAATCACAAAACGACTACAAGAAACCATAGTAGGACTTAACAAGTACTTTCTCCATTTCCAGTTAAATTTAGCTACTTATAAAATATATTTTTTTACTTAGAACTTCCGTTATCTGATGAAAAGGCACCAACGTTTCAATGGCTGCTTGAAACCTTCATAAAATGCATGGGAGGGAAAAAACACCTATAACCATATTCACCGATCAAGACCAAGTAATGGCGACTGCAATTGAAAAGGTGTTGTTTCATGTAAATGCTTTAAACAATTGTGGTTTCTTTATAAAATAATTACTGTTTTAATATATGACTCTGATGTTTCAACTTTACATACTGGAACAGGTTTTACCAACAACAAGACACCGACTATGTATATGGCACCTTCAGCAGAATGCTTGCACGCACTATGGAGAATTGAAGAAAGACGGTCCATTCAAAAAGGCATTTGATCGCTGCTTAACAGGGTGTGTTAATCATGAAGAATTTGAAGACAGTTGGCAGACCATGATCACGACATATGGATTGGAAGATCACACTTGGTTCAACGCCTATACAATATCCGCGAGAAATGGTGCCCAGCTTTGAACAAGGATTTTTTCTCAGCCGGAATTCTAGCATCACAAAGGAGTGAGAGTACCAATAGTTCCATCATGTTCAATGCTAATAAAACAATATCTCTCACTCAATTCTTGAAGATATTTGAGAAAACTATCAAAAAATAGAGAAGCATAGAAAGCACAGTCGAACACAAATGTGCTCGATCCATCCCAAAATCTACGTATCATAGTTATGACGGGCTTCTAAAACATGCAGGTGAGGTCTACACTATGAAACTGTATAATGACTTCAAAAAGGAATTCGACATCGCAATGGCAACAACAATAGTGGAAAGCTATAATGGTGGAAATTTCAAACTGTTTGAAGTAAGTTGGGAGAAGCACCCAACAGTAATGTTAAAAAAACACAGGAATCAGTTGAGCTCAACTATTCTTGCAAGGCGTTTGAAGAAATAGGTATGTAGCTGATCCTCTCATAAACAATTACGATTTTAGAATAAAAAATTATTGTTTTAACATAAATTGTAAATCCTCCAATACTTCAAACAGGTATGTTGTGCTTTCATTGCATTAGAGTTTTGCACCTCCATTCTATCTCCCCAATACCCCCACAGTAATTTCTACAAGATGGACAAAGAATGTGAAGAAACATGTCTGGGATAAATACCTCAAGCAAGACAGAGACCCGACAACAAAGAATTGAAGTACACAATTCCATGGCGTCATGAAATGGTAGGGAAATTCTACATCCTGATCTTGAAGAGTGAAGACGATGTAAAAGTTAGGGGAGTTCTCAAAGATGCACTAGGTAAAGAAACAATTGCAATTCAGCAAATCTTGTCTGCATAATCAAGTGCATCAGAACAAATGAGGTTATCAGCACATCAAGTTCAATCACAACAAGCATACTTGATCCAAAGTATGCAAAGACAAAAGGAAGGCGTGCAAGAAGCAAGTCGGCATTAGAGAAAGGCAAACGATCTACAAATGAGTTTGGTACCAAACCACAAAAACAACATATCATTTGAACCCCTTCAACAAATTATTTCAAGTTTAATTAGAATCTGAAAGTCCCTTTTATGTCCATTTTATATAATTAAGAATCTGAAAGTATTAATGTTTTTTTAATAACGAAGTAATATTTTAAAAATAAACACATGAATTATAATCAGTGCACTAAAATTGTAAACTTATTACTTATGCAATTCATAATGAGCATCTATCACTATAAAGTCTCAATGTTTTAACCTAAATATCGAATCTGCCAAAATCAAAACCAGGTTGATAGCATTGCTAAACTTTTAAATAATGCAACTTATAGTTAAGATGTATCACTACAAACATGCAATGTTTTAACCTAAAATACAACCTGGCACACAAATAAGCATGTA
>JAULKM010061524.1:0-45918 GCA_032355605.1 Rubia tinctorum | reverse complement strand
AATATCTACAAATGCTTTTGAAGGTTGAAAGTGCAATGGATCTATCCAATATTTACGCTTGTTGTCTGAAACAATGAAAATCAATCTCCAATAATCCCTATGTCGAACTTTTACATACATAAGCATGAATATGTAAGTATGCATGGCTATGAACAATAGTTGAAAATATAAATCATTACTTCTAAATGTAAAGTGCAACGAAGATTTTTTTATCCTTCTTGGCTATGCATTTGTGTATGTATTCTATCCGCTCTTGCTTCGAACACCCAATCCCTTGAGTCATCAACGGACACATATAGCCTACTCAACCTTTGTCCTCCTGGTAAGAAAAGTAATACATGTACCTTACACATACAATTTAGAATATTAGGTATGAATATGTATTAATTTAGCATCGTAAAAACATAAATAAAAAAATGAAACTCGCATTTACAATAGAAAGAGGAATATGATTGTTTGGTTGACTTGATCACACCTACATAAATCTTCAAATTCACTCAATAATGCAATGATGTCTCGGTTTCTTCAAAAATACACTCATTTCCAAAAAAAATGTGTATGCTGAGTTGGTGTACTGAGATCCAATCAGACAATACTAGGAAAAAAGGTGGTGACCCTCTCTTCACTCGTGCTCTCGTCATTTGAGATTTGGTGTTTTCCCCTCCAGTACAATTGTTTTTATGGGTGTTGGATGGTTCACCTTCAAATGACCGTCCTTCTTGGGATCGACATAAACATGACGCCGAGGCCTGAGAGGTCATCTTCGTACATCTCAAATTTACAATTTTAAGGCCTAAATTATTCCTAATGACAACTAAGTAGATAATGGCAAGTATGGGTCGTCCGCGGAGAAGGGGGATTTTCCTAAGGGTTAACACATATAAGAGTGGATACTAAGCTATATATATATATATATAAGCATGAAGGGGGTTGGTTTTTCTAAGTTACGAATTGAAAGACAAAACAACTATCAAAGTAAAGTAGATATGCTATCATGCAACAAGTGAATAAAAAATGGTAAAATCACAATTAACAAATCATTGGGGGCAATTGATTTCCACTTCCAAACCCCTTATAGTTCCTAGACTCATTCACTCATTCATTCAAATGCATATGGGGAATGTTATCACTTCCATTTGAAGATAAACATTCATTTCTTCTTAGTAGTAATTTGCAAAGACGTTCAACGACTAATTGCAAACCTCATTGATAAGCAATTTAGAAAAAAAATGCCTAAAGGTATTTCATCAATGACATTATATGAGAAGAACCATAGATATGATAACAACTATAAGCATTATACCAAATGCCTAGCCATTTAACCAAACAAAGCATTCGTTAGACGAAACCTAGAACAAACAACATTCAAGATTCAATCGTTCATTGCTACCTTAGGACAAATAAGATAACAAACCACATTAACATACTCATCTAGCAAGATTAACATCATTTACCCACAAGGAGTTCTAATTCCATATTCTTGGATTTTTATGCCAAAGGTGAGAAGAAATTTTACACTTTCCTAACACTTCTAACACTTAATCATACAAAAATTTTATATTCTCAAACAACCCATAACATAAATGAAGTAAACATCAACATTAGTGGCACAATAAATGCTTCATAATAAATGCTCAAGAAAGAGTAAAATAGAGTCTCACTACATGGGTTTGGAAGCTTCAATCAATTTCTCCCAAGTTATGAGTTTAGCAACTAGAAATCATAATAACAATCCAAAGCAAATCAAACATAAATCAAAGATAAAACTAGATGAAAATAAAGGAAAACTAGGGTTTTGGAAGTCTAAAATAGGGAAAGAAGAAGAGAGTAAAGAGAGAGAATAAAGTGTGCTATTTATAGTACAAGAAAAGGGACAAGAGCTTCTGGCCACCAGTTCGTCGTGACTCATGACCAACGTGTCGCGACTCGCGACGAATGACCAAAACAACATTTGATTTCTTCTTTTTCTTTTTGTTTTCTAGCTTCCTCTCCACTTTACTTCTGTTCAAATATTCAAGTCTTCAAAAGATTAAATAAATGGCCTTCAACGGTCTTCGGTCTTCAAATCTCGATGTCTTTGCCTCGTCACACAAAATCCATTAGAAAAGTCATAAAAGCGTAAAAATCGCTCTTAACTCTCCTAAGTGAATTTCAAGGTAAAACACAAGTTTCTGATTATAAAAAACACAAAAGTGAATCCAAAAATTCTCAAAATATGCACATAAAATGGATGCATCAAACCTCCCCACACTTGAACCTTACTCGTCCTCGAGTAAGAAAAGATTCAAGCAAGCAAAGAAATTTATACATCCCTATCCTAATACTAATAGTCCCCCAATCAAAGCCTCACAAAAACTCTCAATATCATAAGTCCCAAAATTAAGCTCAAATGATAGTTCACACTCAACCCCCATTCCTAATTCTACCCAACCAAACAAACTATCAATTCACTAATACCCATAAAAGCACCTTCAACTCCCGAATTGATAATCCCAAAATCCAATGGCATCGAGTGAAGTTAAAACCATGTCAAGCGTTCAAATACAAACTTCACTTCATACCAATATATCAACCCAAAAATGAAGTATATCAAGAACCAAGAATTTCATGCCTTGCTTCGTTTTCCCCCGCTAAATTACCCAATCCTAAGAAGTACCCTGATATTAGGTTACCCGATCATTCAAATGTCAACCGCAACCTTATGAATCCAACACCAGCAAATGAGTAAAATTGTAAACAAAATTCTTTTTTTCTCTCTTTCTCTCATTTTTTCGAGGAGCCCTTCCGGGTTTCATCCTAGTCACACATCATGTTTCTTTTGGCTCACATCTCACCCACACATTTAGCCTCTCATTTTTTCCTAGGCCACCCTTTCAGGTTTTTGGCCTATTCGGACCCTCAATGTTGCCCAAATTGCCCCCTTGAGTTTTCAACTTAGCAGGTTTTTTTATTTTTGTTCTTTTTATTTTTCAAAATTTTCAAATTTTACAATTTTCAATTTTCTTGTTTTTTCAATCAAAAATAGCAAAGAGCATTCCAAATATCCAAACTAATAAAGAGCATCTGAAAACATCCCAAAAACAAGGAACATCTTAAATTAAAACCATCCAAGCAAATGATGTCTAGAACTAATTTTCCTCCCCACACATAAAATCTTACATTGTCCTAAATGTAGACAAAACAGGGAAAATATCGTAGAAATCACAATGGAAGGAAATATCTCACAAAAGTGCAACTGGGGTCAATCATTGTCAAGGCGAGGAACCGAAATCTCCGTAGTGCTGCTCATACAGGGCCATCCACTCCTCATTCCTCATACGCTGCTCCCTGCACCTCGCTGCCCCGGGATACGAGCCCGGGGGGCCAGCAGAGTGTGTCTGCATGTCCCAAACTCTGGATAAAAGCTAATCAACCTCCTCATCTATTTCCATAAGGTTCCAGAACATATAGAGGTCGTGGTCAAATATCATGTTGTGCAATCGCGAGTATAAATCTAGAGGCATCAGCTGGAATTGGCTAGGGCGGCTGTCCTCAAGCACTAAATCGGTGTCAGAGAGGGGTAGAGACTCTGGTACACCTTATAGCGAGTGCAGAGAGAATGGTAGTTCACCCTCCTCTACCTGGACTGATTGTGGCAAGAGCTTGAGAAGCTCTCACTGAAACTCTATCTGGCACTGCACATCCGCATTAACGACTAAGTCCTCCACAGGCATGTTGGGCTCCAGCTTGGTCCACTGGACCTGAGGGACCCTCACAAAAGTGACACCCATCTACCCATAGAGCCAGTGGTATACCCTGGGAACAGCTGTGTAGTCAATGAGGTGGTAGTTCTTCATCCTCGATAAGGATATGAGGTATGAAGAACTCCTGCCCAACCACCGGAAACCATTAGGGATAACAAGGCGAAAGTGCTTCGCTAGGAGGGTGATCATTCCTTCCATAGAAATTTCCCCCAATGGCTTCTTAGCCACACTAACTGCCCTCGCCATCCATAACTCAGCCCATTTCTACTAGCCCGTCCCCTCGTTCCTCAACTACCATAAGTAACTCAGATTCTCACTGGGCACATTTTTTGGCTCCACCTGAAAAAGTAACGTGCTCGCCAAAAATTGGTGAACAAATATGAGAGCTAGGTGGATGATAATGTTGCTCTTGTCTCTCGGGTCTCTCACCTTCTTGGTGATGGTGTACCAAAACTGGGTGTCCTCCATAATATCACTCTCTGGGGCTCGTGGATCCAATGTCACCCTAATCGCCGTAGTGTCCCATCCAAACGTGGCCTCAATTTGTGAAACCATTATATCTCGAGAGACATCATCCAGGTGGAAATAGATGTATCTCTCGCAAGGCTCCCTATATTTTATACTGCTCATCTGCACCGTGGAGAGGAACTCCAAAGTGTATTGCATGTAAGTGGAGGCACTCTGGCCCATAAACCCCTCAAGTCCTCCTTTGGCAAGGAGGCAACAGACCGGCTCCCTCAGCTTGAGAGCATCTAACGCTGCCTCATCTATGAAACTGGTCTCCTTGGTATCCCATAACACTCACCTCCTCCACATAATCATCTTGCAAAGTAGGACAAGTGTCCATAGAGTGTGGCGAAGAACAAATCTCGTAAGATTTCACATGTGGTTTAGCCCAAGATTGTGTCATCAAAGCCTTGACCATAGAAGTGAGCATTGATACTTGATTCTCAAGCTTACCATTGTTAGAAGGAGCACTTGTATTGTAGGGATTTTGTCTCCTCAAATACGCCCTTGAGCTATAATTCCTTGACTCCTCAGCTAGCTCCTCATAGAGATCCATAGCATCTCTCGAGGTCTTGTTCCCAAGAGAACCAATACAAGTTCTCCTCACTAGCCTTTGATCTTAGTCAAGAAGACCATTATAGAAATAATACACCAAATTCCCATCCGAGTAGCTATGATACGGAAAACTTGAGAAAAGTTTATTGGACCTCTCCCAATAGTCATAAATTGACTCTTCATTACATTGGAGGATGTTGCTAATATCTTTCTTCAAGATAGCAAATTTTGAAGCCGGGAAGTAATTTGCGAGAAACTTCCTCTTCAACTCAATCCAGGATGTGATGCTCTCGGATGGAAGATAATGGAGCCAATCATTTGTGACATCTTGCAATGAAAATGGGAAGGCCTTCAACTTGTAAATCTCCTCATTCACCCCTTTGGGAAGCATACCACAACAAACCATGTGGAAATCGAGGTGAGGTTTGTTGGGATCCTCCCCTTGCCTACCAAGAAAGGTTGGTAGCAAGTGTATCAACCCAAACTTAAACTTAAAATTGCTCATTAGCTCCAACCGCCAGCTATGTGATGCACATTGGTTGTTAATCAAGATTAGGAGTTATAACCTTCCTCAATGGGATTTGTCTCAACTGAATATTTCCTCCTTGAAGGTGAGGGTGTTGAGGTCCTCCTTTCAGAATTTCCTCTTCACGATCCTCTTGATGATCTGTAGAGGTCAAAGCTTCCACAAAATGGTAACTATGAGGGATGTTATTCACACTTTCCAAAGAAAGTTTCCTAGCCCTTTTCAAGATTAACTCTAACTTGGGGTCATAGTGTAGAAGTTCTTGTGAAGAGGATCGACTACGAACAATACACCAATAACTCAAAAACTACGTCTCCGAGCCAAACAAAGAACAAATAAAAAGGCCAAATAAAAGAAAACTAGAAAATATTCACAACTAGCACATACTCACACGTAATATGCCCAAACACTTAAAAATAAATGCCTCTTCCTCGGCAGCGGCACCAAAATTTGGGAGGTCGTCGCCGTACCTCTCAAAGTTACTATTTTTAAGCCCTAAATACTTCCTAACTACAACTGAGTAGATAATGGCTAGCCCTAAATATATATGTATGCATATATATATATACATATATATACATATATATTACACTCTTATATGTGTAAACCCTTAGGAAAATTCCTCTTCTTCATGGAAGACCCGACTAGCTTTCTTATATATATATACATATATATAAGCATGTAAGGGGGGGGGGAGTTGTTTGGTTTTTCTAAGTTACGAATTGAAATACAAAACAACTATCAAAGTAAGGTAGATATGCTATCATGCAACAAGTGAATAAAAAGATGGTAAAATCACAATGAACAAAGTCTTGGGGCCAATTGATTCTCACTTCCAAACCCCTTATAGATTCTAGACTCATTCACTCATTCATTCACATTAATTGGCTATGGGGAATGTTATCACTTCCCATTTGAAGATGAACGTTCATTTCTTCTTAGTAGTAATTTGCAAAGACGTTCAACGACTAATTGCAAACCTCATTGATAAGCAATTTAGAAAAAAAATGCCTAAAGGTATTTCATCAATGACATTATATGAGAAGAACCATAGATATGATAACAACTATAAGCATTATACCAAATGCCTAGCCATTTAACCAAACAAAGCATTCGTTAGACGAAACCTAGAACAAACAACATTCAAGATTCAATCGTTCATTTCTACCTTAGGACAAATATGATAACAAACCACATTAACATACTCATCTAGCAAGATTACCATCATTTACCCACAAGGAGTTCTAATTCCATGTTCTTGGATTTTTATGCCAAAGGTGAGAAGAAATTATACACTTTCCTAACACTTCTAACACATAATCATACAAACATTTCATATTCTCAAACAACCCATAACATAAATTAAGTAAACATCAACATTAATGGCACAATAAATGCTTCACAATAAATGCTCATGATAGAGTAAAATAGAGTCTCACTACATGGGTTTGGAAGCTTCAATCAATTGCTCCCAAGTGATGAGTTTAGCAACTAGAAATCATAATAACAATCCAAAGCAAATCAAACATAAATCAAAGATAAAAATAGATGAAAACAAAGGAAAAAATAGGGTTTTGGAAGTCTGAAATAGGGAAAGAAGAAGAGAGGAAAGAGAAAAAACAAAGTTTCCTATTTATAGTACAAGAAAAAGGATAAGAGGTTCTGGCCACCCGTTCGTCGTGACTCGCAACCAAGGTGTCGCAACGAGTGACGAGTGACGAGTGGCCGAAACAGCATTTGATTTCTTCTTCTTGTTGTTGTTTTCTAGCTTCCGCTCCACTTTGCTTCTCTTCGAACCTTCAAGTCTTCAAGTCTTAAAAAGATGAACTAAATGGTCTTCAATAGTATTCGGTCTTCAAAGCTCGAAGTTTTTGCCCCGTCACACAAAATCCATTAGAAAAGTCATAAAAGCGTAAAAGTATTTCTTAGCTCTCCTAAGTGAATTTCAAGATAAACACACAAGCTCTAGATGACAAAAAAGCAAAAAAGTGAATCTAAAAATTCCAATAATATGCACATAAAATGGACACATCAAGGCCAAAGAAGAAAATATTACTTATATCAGACCAACCTTCTTGTAATCTCCGTCAGGAATAGGCAACATGGCATCTTGCATGAATGGTTTCTCCACGGATACCCTTGATATTACATCCCCGATTGTTTTGGGGTGATGCGTCTCATTCATTCATAGAAATATAAACCATTGGCTACATATAGCGGTGTAGTATTTTCAGCACATTGCACAATACTTGCATCTGGTTTGTGCCAATTCTTCACAAAATGTTTGAATATTTTCATATACCCCTCAAAAGGGTACATTCACCTAAAAAGAAGTGGGCCACACAACTTGATCTCATGGAATATACAAAATATCAAGTGGACATTTATATTAAAGAATGAGGGGGAAAGTACATCTCTATCCAGCATAAAACTTTAACTATCGTTGCTTGCAACTGGTCTATCTTAGCCACACTAATGCTTTTGGAACAAATTGACTTAAAAATAAAGTTTTTTAATGCACTGTCTTACGTGAGAAAGCAATGAAGACCTAATGACAATGGCATTCAATTATTCCATCAAGTTGTGGAAATCGTGTGATTTCAAACCAACTAATTTCAACTCCTTGACAGATACACATGAACTTATGTTAGACGAATAAGCCCCCGACATCTTGACACTACTTAGGGCCTCACAGTACGATTTCTTCTCTGGTTGAGACATTGAGACATGGAATAGCCGGTGGAAGGTAACAATGATCACAACTCGTGACTGCCTCCAAATTGCTCTTAATTGCCATTTTAACCAAATTAAGACGAGCCTTTAACCCATCCATACTTTTACCCGGGTATTCAACAAAGTTCCAACCAAAGAGTCACACACATTCTTCTCAATGTGTATTACATCAAGACAATGTCTTACGTCTAAGTGCTTCCAATAAAGTTTGAAAAAAATGGAACATTTCTTCAAACTTCCTTCATTCGCAACTTTACGCTTCCTCTTCCCAAAATCATTAGGCCTATCCCTAACTCTTTCATAAACCTTAACACTCGTTACTAGTAATGGTTTCTCTCTGTTCTCTACCTTCTCATCGACCACTTTTTTTCCAATTACCATAAGTGACCCTCGGAAAGAAACCTCTTGTGCCCATGATATATGGTTTTACAACCGTGCTTCAATTAACTAAAATGAGTATTATTCTCACAAACGGGACACTTGTACTATTCTTCCATCGAGAGCCCAGATAAATTTCCCTATGATGGAAAATCATTAATGGTGCAAAACAACAATGCCTTAAATGTGAAATAATCTTCGGCACTACCATTGTACGTTCTAACACCTTTGTTGAAAAACGTTATCACATTTTCGACAAAAGGGGAAAAGTACACATACCTATCATTAGCAAGTTGCTTAGGTCCCAAAATTATCAAAAAGGCAGTAACACATACTTTCGCTTCATTGTCAACCACGAAGGGAGGTTATAGATCACCATCACGATGGGCCGTGAGTTGTGTGTACTACTCATATTTCCCAATGGATTCACTCCATTGGTATACATGCCTAGTCTTAATTTCACGTCATCTGTCGGACAATCTCTTTATGCATGTCATCCCAACAAATTTTCATCATCTTTCAAATGCAATAACTTCTTCAACCGTGTAATGATAGGGAGATACCATAATAATTTGGAGGGGTTCTTTTTTAAAATTTAAATCAACTTCCACAACAACAACAATTCCTCCCCACTTTGACTTATACCAAGACTCACCACAAAACCTACGTATATTTTTGTCCACGTTCTCCAGGCCTCTATATAGCATAAAATTGTTCGAAAAAGTATGTTTTTTCAATTCCATTTCTATAGGACAAAGAATTATTTTCGTGGCATACAAACGGTCGGGAAAATTATTAACCTCCGGGAGCAACTCCCTTACTAGTTTGAGAGTGTCTGTCATCCCTTTATCTGTCCATCCGTATTTTGCTTTCAAATTTATAATTCGTAAACAGGATCAATCAAAATCGAATGTTTCTAACCACTATACATAGTCGTATTATTGACGTTATGCAAAGCTTCTAGCGCTTTAGGTTTTCCATGGAATTCTCAAGCAACGTCCTCCACCATCTCATCGAACCCTTCATTTACGTCACAATCGTTGCATTCTTCATGTCCAACATTGTATACCCTAGCATTGTCAACCTCTTTGTGAGGTGTAACTAGTTTGAAACTCTCGATGAGTTGTTGACGTAACTTTCCCTGCCCCCCGATGTGTACCTCTTTCCCCCGTAAAGGAATTATATCACGAGTACTTCACTTTGGACGTTTCTCCCTTGGCTTGTAGAGGCAAAGGGATCGTCATCTCATGATGACTCTAGGATTAAAACGACAATGGTCGCTATACTACAACCCTAGTTGCTAAAAATTATCATGCCTTGCCTATCGGGGCACATTATAACCAGACGAAATTAGGCATATGCTCCTATGGAATAGTGCTCACTGTCATATATGCATAAACTCAGTTAGCCGGGGACTCACAAACCCACATATCCTAACCGGACACTCCTAAGGGGCATTCAAGCCTAGCAAAATACATGGAACATATGACTACATTGTATCATAGGATATATAACATGCATTTCTCAAGCACGTAAAGATCAAATCAAGCATGATATTCATTAATATAAAAATATAGGGAGACTTAGAATCTCACAAAATCACTAGTTAGTCATGAATGCAAATTTAATCCCCAAGTAACTACACTACTCTATGGACATTGAACCCAATTTAAGCATTGGATTCAATGCAATAGGCCTCAAACTAGGATATAATAAAATAAGAGAGAATGGTTAGTTCCTTTTTCTCTCTACCTACTCTTGGAACTAGGAAAATGAAACTGCAATTATGAAGACTCTCAAAAACCCTAGTAGACTAGTTCTCCTTAAATAGTAGGTGGAAAATGGGCCTTAGGGAGGCCCAAAATAAGGGGACACCCTAGCAGCTACGTCGGCACGGGCCGTGCAATAGCATGTGGCTCGCAGTACAGAACTCGTGCAATAGCGCACGAGTCTTCGACTTGACGCGTTTCCTCAACCAACTGAGTTTGTGGTCCATGAAATTCCTTGAGGGCCACCTACTGGAAGGGAGTTTTGGCCAACTAAGCGTAGGCTGTGAGGCACAGAATGGATCTTCAGGTCAAAAGGCACGGGTCGTTTAGTAGCACGCGGCTCACGCCTATACTTAGTCGCATGGCCATCTTGGTTGTCACGACCATGCAATGGGCCACGAGTTGTGCCAGTCATATAAGTCTTCCGGACTTCAACCTTCTCTTCGACGCATTCCATGTACTGCCACGATTAAGTGCATGGCCTTCGGCCTATCACCATCATTGCGAATGGCCTTCACTGACTGTACTTCGAAGTGCTTAAGAGTGATCTACAATGAAGCTAACAAAATAAGATCTAGATGCTCGTAAGAACGTAGAATCCATTAGGTCTATCTATACCCTTGTGATGTAAACTCATCTAAACCTAGCAACCAACCATATAAAAGCTACTAACAAATGTGCTGAATGCACTAGGAAATACATACTTCTAGGTGCACATCAATTTTCCCACACTTAAACCTTTATTCGTCCTTGAGTAAACAAGAACGAGCAAAAATCCAAGCGAAACATAGCATGCAAAGGATTCCCCAAGATATTCAACATTTATTCTTAGAGTACCCTAGTTCCCCCAAAAACATAAGAATTTCACAACTCTAACATCCCAAAGAAACTAAGATAACATATCCAACCAACATACCAACTCAAAGGTGAAGTTCACAAAA
This sequence comes from Rubia tinctorum, assembly GCA_032355605.1. Lineage (NCBI taxonomy): Eukaryota > Viridiplantae > Streptophyta > Magnoliopsida > Gentianales > Rubiaceae > Rubia > Rubia tinctorum. The sequence continues at coordinate 34,766 of JAULKM010061524.1, read as the reverse complement.
ATGAGTGTGAAGATAAGTTACTTTAACAAAAGAAGTACCAAGAGTCAATCAATGAGTGTGAAGATAAGTTACTTTAACAAAAGAAGTACCAAGAGTCAATCAAAGAGAAGCATAAGAATTTTATTTCTCTCAATTTCTCTCCATTTCCCTAGGATCTTTTTCGGGTTTTCATCATAGCATCCCACAATTTTTTATTTTATTTTCAAAGCTCACTTCTCACATTTTTCCACACCATTTGGCATCTCACTTTGGCATAGGTTTTTCAACCTATCCGGGTCTTTCCCATTTTTGCCTAAATCGCACTATTGGATTTTCAATTTAGCAGGGTATATTTTTTTCATTTTTTAAATTTTTGTGTAGCACAAAATTCCCCAAATGTGGGATTCACACTACAATGAGAATGAAGACAAAACAAACTAACAAACACAAAGGAGTTTTGCTAGAGCTCCTAAGGGCCTTACTCTCTCACCCACACTTGAACCTTGCATTGTCCCCCATACAACATACTCCCTCCGTTCCAGAGAAAATGACACAATTTCTTTTGGATCGATATTTTATGAAAGATGAGGTGGAAGTATTTATGGGAAATAAAGAAAGAGTATTTTGGTAATAGAATAATATAGTAAAAAAATATAGTGGCAACCTTTACTTGTAGTGGTTAGAGTATTTATGGTAATAGAATAATATGGTAATCAAAAGGCAACCTTTACTTGTAGTGGTTAGAGTATTTATTATTGTGTTATTAAAAAAAATATCATTATTGTTTTGCTAAACACAAAGTTTTGCAAAATGCAGAATCTGTTAGAGACGAAAATATATATGTGGAGAATATGAGTTTTCATTCTCCATTAGAGAAAGTTTTGGAACAAAAAAAGAACGAGAACTTTGTCTTTTTTTAAGTGATGGAATTATTTATTATGACATATTTTAAAATATATTTTAAGTCTATAAATTTTTATTTTTTTAAAATAATTATATTAGTTGATTTAGATTATGTATAACTCACTTTGCAGTCAATGTTATTTACGAGTTTACCCAACTTACAATAAAAAAATTATTTTAATCATATTGAATGTTCCTTCTACTTTATTGTGTTTGGCACCATAATTAATGTGTTATTTTTATAAGTTGAAATGTGTGGAGAAAATTGAGTGATGAAAATATATATATAAAAAATTAGTGAATGGTTTAAAATGATTCACGTTTACCATAAAAGGTAATATATCAATTTTAAAAAAAATACAAAAATGAAAAGTATGCCAAATATAAGACAGAGGGATCATAAAAATTGAAGTCATACTCATATATAAGGGATTTAACAAATTGGTTAAAAAAAACTAGACATAAATGTCAAATCAATGTCTTGAAAATTTAATAATATGGCGCAATTGTACCACATGTTTACAACACATTTATAATTGTATTGTCTAATAATGACATATTAGTAAATTATTGTAATAATTTTTTGTAATTTTGAAACATTATATAAAATGTCGTAGAATATGTCACGAGAAAAGTGATACAACAAAAAAATGATAAAATTATGCCACAAATTTGCATTAAACTTGTAATTTTGTCGTATAATCAAGACATTTTATTAAAGTGTTGCAGTTAATTTGTAGCAAAATTGAGACATTAGAGAAAGTGTTGCATATATGTCACAAGAAATGTGGCACATAAAAATTATGACACAATTGTGCCATAAATTAGCAACAAATTCATAATTGTGTGGTCTAAGTATGACACTTTTATAAATTGTCGTAAAAAATAAGGCGTAATTTTGGGACACTAAGTAAAACGCCGTATACGTGTCACAAGAATAGCGACATATCAACGAAATGACGTACAAATACCGCAATTGAATGACGCATTTCCACAAGCGTTGTAAATATACGATATTTACACATTGGTAGTACGTATATGTGTCGCAAAAGGTCAACTTTCTTGTAATGTGGTCACCTAAATTACGCCAAGTGGTATGAATGAACAACTCCTATGAATAAGTGATGTCCAAAAGCAATCTTCCTTTTCCTTCATAGAATTAGTGAAGGGACTTTTGATATTTTCACCAAAAATATGTTAACTTCTTGGGCCATTCTTCGACCTAAATATTCTCTATCAAAACAACACAAAACCAAACGTAATCGAGTTCCACGAAATATTTTCTAAAAGAAAAATTAAATAAAAAAATTAAGAACAATAACCATGGGTAAATTTAATGTCGTCCCCATGATTTATTCACCTTAGAAGAGTTCATTCATGACCGTCAAGGAGAATATTTGCCTCCTCTAATAATCCAAAATTTCCCTACTCAAAGTAAGGTTTCATCATTTGCCCATTGACTAGCTACTTGATGACATCCTCTATTGCACCTTGGACATATACCTTAGTCACCACATATGGACCCGCCCACCTTGACCACAATTTTTCCAGAAAGAGACAAAGTTGAGATTGGAAAACAAGAACTTTTTGTCTCACCACAAAGTCCTTATTTGCTATTCTCTTGTCCTTTCATTATTTCATCATTTCTTTATAAATTAGTGCGGTCTCATAGGAGTTGCGCCTAAGTTATTCAAGTTCTTGTATTTGAAACTTCCTATGTTTTCCGGATTCATTTAAATCCATATTCATGCGGTTTATGGACCAATGTGTCTTGTACTCGAGTTTGACCTGGAGGTAGAATCTTTTACCAAAGAGAATCTAAAAGGGTGACATGCCAATGCGGGTTTTGTGTGCGGCCTGGTAAGCCCAAAACGCATCATCTAATCGGGAACTCCAACCATTTCTGGAAGAGTTCACCATCTTTTAAATGATGGTCTTGATTTCCCGATTGCATATCACCACTAGACTCTTTGGAGGTCTCAATCTACTCAAATGGTCGGCCACCACATTCTCACTACCCTTTTTATCTCTCTCCTCAAGGTCAAACTCACTTAAAAGAAGCATCCACCTAATAAGTCTAGGTTTTGCCTCCTTTTGAATCATCAAATGGAGAAGGGCCGCATGATCCATGTACACGATGACCTTATTACCTAGAAATAGGGTTTAAATTCTCAAGGGAAAATGCTACGGCAAGTAACTCTTTTTATGCTGTGGATTAATTGTGTTGCGCATCATTTAGAGCTACAGACGAATAGTATATAGTATGTGGCATCTTCCCTACCTTTTGGCCCAGTACCGCCCTTATAGCATAGTCACTACCGTCACACATTATTTCAAAGGGGATGGGCCAATTTGGTGGTTGAATGATATGGGTGATCACAAGCATCTCCTTCAAAGCGTTAAAACACCCTCCTCATAAAAATGAACTCAACATCTTTCTGCAACAATTTGCACAAAGATGTCGAGATCTTAAATAAATTCTTAAGGAAACGCCAATTGAACCCCGCATGTCCTAAGAATGACCTAATATCCCTAACACTAGTAGGGTATGGTAGATATTTGATTGTGTCTACTTTAGCCTTATCTACTTCTAGAACTTGGGCCGACACTAGATAACCTAGAACAATGCCCTTCTCTACGATTGAGTGGCATTTCTAGGAGTTCAATACAAGGTTTATGTCAATACACCTCTCCAGCACAAGTGCTAGATGATGTAGGTAAGTGTCGAAGGAATCTCCATGGATGGTGAAATCATCCATCCAAACTTCTACGAAGCGCTCAATGAACTCAAAGAAAATGCTAACCATACACCTCTGGAAAGTTCTTGGGGAATTTCAAAGACCAAACAACATGTGCCTATGGGAAAAAGTGCCGAAAGGGAATGCAAAGGTGGTATTTTATTGGTCTTCAGGGTTGATGGTTATTTGGAAATATCCAGAATAACCATAGAGGAAGCAGTAATAGGCGTGACCAGCCAACCCCTCTAGCATCTAGTCAATGAAGGTTATGGTAAAATGGTCCTTGCGAGTTACCGCGTTTAGGCTGCGATAATCAATGCACACTCGCCACCCGTTTTAAATACGGGTAGGTGCCAAATCTCCGTCCTTATAATCTATCACCGTTACCCTGCTTTTTTGGCACAACTTAGGTGGAACTCAGTCAAGTACTATCAGAGATATGGTATATCATCCCGGCCTTAAGTAGTTTAAGGACTTCACCTTGAACTATGTCCATCATCGACGGGTTTAACCATCGTTGAGGTTTCCGTACGAGTTTTACACCCTCCTCTAATAGTATGAAGTGCATACAAGTTGAGGGACTTATGCCTTTAATATCGTCTAAGGTCCAACCTATAGCTTCCTTAAACTTCCTAAGCACCTCAATCAACTTACCCTCTTGGTCACTAGTGAGCCTACTAGAAATGATCATCGGTAATGTATCTTCCTTTCCTAAGAAAGCATATTTCCAATTTTTAGGTAAAGGCTTGAGTTCGACTTCGGGTGGTTCCTCTATTGAAGGCCTAATTTCGGCCATCACTAGTTCATCTAAATTCTCGGGTAGGGTTTCTATGTGATTCTCAAATTGGGGATCAACCTCCCCACACTTTCTACCAAGCTAACATTAAGAGATTTAAAACATGCATCATTAATGGGATCATTCTCTAAAGCTACATTCATGCTACCATCAAAAGTTTCTTTCACAATATCATCGATAATATCAACCACATATGAAGGAGACTCATCAACAAGATAATTCAACCTCTCATACATGTTAAACTCAACAATATTTTTACCCCATTCTAAGCTTAAATTTCTTGCATGCACACCAATTTTAGACCTATAAATTTCAAGAAAGGCCTACCTAAAAGTATAGGTGTGGTCTCCTTTTCATTCTCCATATCTAAGACATAAAAATATGGTAGAAATGGTAATTAATTTACCTTAACCATCATATTTTCCACAATACCCCTCGTGTATGTGGTGGAGCGATTGGCTAATTGAAATACCACTCTGGCATACTGCATTTTACCTAAATTCAATTATCTATAAAAAAGAGTATGGGATGATATTAATGGATGCTACTAAATCTATCATGGCAACTTTGATCAATTTTCCTTTAATCATGCAAGGGATGGTGAACATGCCGGGGTCATTGCATTTAGGGGGGAGATTTTTTTGCACAAAATAAGTGGGATGATCACTAGTTTGATCTACCAATTTATGCCTAAAGTCATGCTTTGAAACACATAATTCTTTCAAATTTTTGTCACATTTAGGCATGAGATTAATAGTATCAAAAATAGGAAGAATAACTTCACAATGTCCGGGGATCTCCCAGGGTTCCTTATTGTACCCAAATTCTTGCCCATTCCTCGATCCACCCATAGAAGAGGGTGGTGGCGCTTCTTCATCCATTATCCTCCTTTTTCCAACTAGTTGGCTCACCCTTCCCATCATATCACTCACTTTCCCCCCAACTCTCTCAATAATTGAGGAGAATTGAGTTCCCAAATCTGTATTGTAGCCAAGCACTTGTGATTGAAGCGACTCACTAGTCCTGCCAAGACAAACTAGGGCTCCAAGTACTTCCTCACATGAGGACATGAGAACTAACCCTAGGGATTGGTTTTGAGGCATATAGGCGGGACATCGTCAACTATATAAATCCAAGTGTTGGTTCCACGATGCAACCCCATACCTTGAATTGGGGTTGTAACTCAACACCGAATTTGGGGAGTCATGGTATGGTAACATTCTAGCTCACATTGACCTTGGGAACCAAGAACTTCAATTTCTCTCTCATACTCTCTCAACTAAGAGCAAGACTCTATAGGGTGCACATAATGAAATATCCTACAAAATCTCATTCGTTGAGCATCTCTTCTCTACATTTTTTTTTACTTTTTCAATAAAAAAAAATGGAGAGAAGATATGAAATTCGGAATTGCAGTGCAAGGGTTATTGATTCTCACCAAGAATTTAAGAAATACCTATTCCGGAATAATAACAAACAAGAACATAAAAAAAACTAACTACTCTACAATCTTTTCTTGCAAGTTAACAATCAAATTTTAAACTAGCATCCCCGACAGTGGTGCCAAAATTCTATATGTGCTCCACTGAGGTGGTTAACTTGAAGGAGAATTAACCCATGGAGTACTGGGAGATCAAAGATAGATATTTATATGTTGCTCCCGTACTCACTACCAAGTACTACAAAGTAGTTAGTGGCGAGTCTGGGGTTGTCCACAGAGATGCTAGAATTCGAAAGTTAATTATACAAGACTCACAATCGGTCGTCACTCCAATTGTGTGTTGGGAATAGCTTGTTGTCACAAACATAGGTTTTAGGGGAGGGTTGTCTAAAATCTACTAAACATGCAAAATAAGAGAAAAAACTATAATAAGCTAACCTTGGGGATATTTGCGTAACTTGACTAGTAGATGATTTTGATCCTAGATTCTATTGCATATAAGATATAAAACTATTTCAATGTCAATGTTACATAGTGTGGTTGATATTCAACACTTCCCAATGTCTGTAACACAAAGGTACCTAAGTCAATTTCTATCATATTATCACAGCCTCTGGGATTACAGAAAGTGCGTCGGTGATCAAAGGAATCCGGACTGCGCACTTCTTTCCTTGTAAAGGAATTACATCACAGGTACTCCATTATGGAAGCTTTTCCCTAGGCCTATAGAGACAAAGGGATCGTTATCTCATGAAAACTCTATGGTTGAAACGACAACGGTCGCTATACTACAACCCTAGTTGCTACAAACTATCATGCCTTGTCTATTGGGGCTTATTACATCTAGTTAAAATTAGGTATATGCTCTTATGGAATGATGCTCACGGTATTATATGCATACACTCACATAGCCGAGGACTCACAAACCCACAAATCCTAACCAGAAACTCCTAAGGGGAAAGCAAGTATAGCACAATACATGGAACATATGACTATGGTGTATCATAGGATATATAACATAAATTTTACAAGAACGTAAAGATCAAATCAAACATGATATTCATAAATATAAAAAGATAGGGAGACCTAGAATCTCACAAGATCATTATTTAGTCATGGATACAAATTAAATCCCCAAATAATTACACTACTCTATGGACATTGAACCCAATTTAAGCATTGGATTCAATGCCATATGCATCAAACTAGGATATAATAAAAGAAGAGAGAATGATTAGTCTCTTTTTCTCTCTACCTACTCTTAGAACAAGGAAAATGAAACTACAATTATGAAGGCTCTCTTAAACCCTAGTATACTAGTGCTCCTTAAATAGTAGGAGAAAAAGGGCCTTATAGAGGCCCAAAATAAAGAGAAACCCTAGCATCCTTTTCGAGACAGGTCGTACAATAGCACACTGCACAGGCCACCAACTGGAAGCGTTTCCTCGGCCAACTGAGGGTGCAGCTTGTGTAATTCCTTGTGGGCCACTGATTGGAGGGGCATTTTGGCCAACTGAGTGGTGTGACCTGTGCAGTTCCTTGCAGGCCAGAGACTGGAGTTGAATTCTTTGACTTCTGCAGGCGCGGCCGTGCATTAGGCTATGGGGCGTGAACTGGATCTTTAGGTCAATGGGCACAGGTTGTGCAATAACATGCAGTGTACACCTGTATTTAGCCGCATGGCCATCTTGATTAACACAGCCCATGCGATAGGGCACGGTTTCTGCCAGTCATCTAAGTCTTCCAGACTTCAACTCCTTCTCTTCGGCGCATTCCATCTACTACCACGATTAAGTGTGTGGCCTCCGGTTTACTACTATTTTTCAAATGGCCTTCAATATCTTCTATCATTCTTGTGAATGGCCTTCACTAAGTCTACTCCAAAGTGGTTAGGAGCGATCTACAATGAATCTCACAAAATAGGATTCAGATGCTCGTAAGGACATAGAATCCATTAGGTCAAAATAATCTACAAAACGAGGAATTTTGACAATAAAACCAACAAATGCTATATAAACACCTTGTGATGTAAACTCACCTAAACCTAGCGATCAACCATACAAAATCTACTAACAAATGTGCTAAAATGCATTAGGAAACACATTCTTCTAGGTGCACATCTGAGAGTAAAACGTTTAATAGGTAGTTGAGAATGATTCACTTTTACCATAAAAGTAAAGATGAAATTTTTTGAAATACGTATGAAAATAGTAAGTGTGTCAAAATTAAAAAACAATGTTAGAATAAATCATATTACTGATTAGTTTGTGATAAGATTGATGACTAAATTAGAGTCTTTTCCTTATTTCACTTCTATTGTAATCTCTATATATTCAGTATTCTAATACATAAACATCTACGGAAAATCATTCTATCATGGTATCAGAGTCTCTTCTGATCCAAACTCCAGAAACCTAAATTTTTCTCTCTAATCTTTTCACTCTAGTTGCCACCGTCAACTCTCTCTTCCCCCCTCCAAAGAAAAAATTTCCCGTCCGGCCATACTCCCTCCTTTCTGATCGCAATTTCCAGCCAAGCCTCTCCCACAATGGCTTATGAAAAACTCTCCTCCACATGATGCATATCAATCCCACATCTTCAAATTATCTCCTATGGAAGCGTCAAGCTGGTTATGTCATTCGTTCTCAACGTATGTACGGTTTCATTGATGGCACCAATCCATGCCCGGTTCTTCCCTCTACACCACCGACTGGTTCTTCTCAGTCCTTTGTTGCTACTGTTTAACCTCCATCTAGCAGTACTAAGACTGATCCTCAAGCTTCTTATCAGAAAGCAAAGGATGATTACGATCAATGGATGGCTAAAGATCAATGTGTCTGCAATATGTTGTTTTCTTCCCTCGCCGCTGAAGTTCTTGCGGGATTGCTAAATTGCGCAACATCCAAGGAGATAAAGGATAATCTTGCGCAGATATATTAGAACAGCAGTGCCTCATAGGTTGGTCACTCACTCTTCGACTAGGGATATTTAACGACGTGATTATTTGGATATTCATGATCATGGTTTTCTAGCTACCCTTTTGGCACAGCAGGAGTCGACTGACTATCGGTCCGCTCTTAAGGATCCATCCTGGGTTTCTGCTCTGGATGAGGAAATTGCAGCTCTTCATCGTCAGCATACTTTCGATCTAGTTCTCCGCCATTCGGATGTCAACATTGTTGGCTCCAAGGGGGTTTTTCATTTGAAATACAAACCAGACAGTACGGTTGATCGACATAAGGAGCGGCTAGTGGCACAGGGTTTCTCTCAGATTCTCGATTTTGACTTTGACTACACCTTCAGTCCTATGGTCAAAACTTCTATAGTTCGGACGGTCCTTGCTATTGCCACCATGGTTGCTTGGCCCCTTCATCAGTTGGATGTGAAGAACGCCTTTCTCAATGGCGTACTTGATTCTCTGCTTTATATGGCGCAACCGGTTGGCTACAAGGATCATGTTCATCCAGATTATGTTTTTTGTCTGCGTAAGGCTATCTATGGTCTCAAGCAGTCTTCTAGAGCATGGTTTTAGTGGTTCAGTACATATCTGTCATGGCGTTGGTTTACCTGCAGTTCGGCTGATCCCTCTCTTTTTGTGCTATCTCGAGGTTCTTCACTACTCTACCTTCTTGTCTACGTCGACAATATTATTTTGACTGGGAATGACTCGACCCTTATTTGGAAGTTCATTGATCGCACCCACCAGGAGTGTGCGATTAAGGACCATGGTGCGTTACATTACTTTCTTGGTCTTGAACTTACACCTACTGCTTCTGGTCTTCTTCTTGGTCAAGCAAAGTATGCTCGGGACATTCTCACTCGGGCTGCTGTGTCAGATGCAGAGCCTGTCTCTACTCTTTTTTTCCGAACTCCGAGCTTCACAGTAGTGCGAGTCCTCAGTTCAAGAACCCGACACTCTATCGGTCTTTGGTTGGAGCTCTTCAGTACTTGAATATCACTCGTCCGAACTTAGCCTTGGCGGTTAGTTCTGTCAGCTAGTATCTTCAGGATTCTCGGGATGATCATTTCACCGCTATCACGAGGATTTTATGTTATGTTTGAGGGACTTTTCACTTTGGGCATACTTTTCAGGCGGTCTCCTCTCCTGAAACACTAGGGGTATCCTGATGTTGATTGGGCCAGATGTTAAGAGACTCGACGATCTACCTATGGATATGCTGTTTTTTAGGCGGTAATCTTGTTTATTGGAGTGCGAAGAAACAGCCTACAGTTTCTCGCTCTAGCACTGAGTTAGAGTATCAGGCTCTGGCCAATACTGCTTCTGAGGTTGTTTGGATGACTCATCTACTTTGTGATCTTTGTATTTTTTTTGTCTGGTGCGCCTCTCCTGCTTTGCGACAACAACAGTGCGATCTTCTTGGCTCAGAATCTGGTGGCTTACAAGCGGGCGAAGCACATTGACATTGATTATCATTTTGTTTGGGAGTTAATCTCTTTTGGAAAACTACGTGTTGCTCATGTTCCTACATCTCTTCAGGTGGCAAACATTTTCACAAAAGGTCTCTCACATCCGTTGTTTAAGCTATTCAGGTCCAAGTTTTGAGTCTCTGAGAATCTGACGCTTTGCTTGAGGGGGTGTCAGAATAAATCAGATTACTAATTAGTTTATGATAAGATTGATGACTAGATTAGAGTCATTTCCTTATTCCACTTCTATAGTAATTTCTATATATTCAGTAGTCTAATACATAAACATTTACAGGAAATCATCCTATCAAACAGAGTATATTTGATTGAGTTCCTAACAAGTAAAGTGACCCAAGCTGACCTTATATGTTTAATTTTAAAGGTTCCGATGTAAGAATCCCAACACGCCCTCTCGCATGCAAGCATGAAAACACTTCTTGACCCAATATTAGCCCCAATGAATGATGATCCCAACATCGATCTAATAACTTAATCCGAAATCTTATACTATCTTAAATTTTAAGGTATTTTAGATTTATACATTGAAATTAAATTGAATAATTTTAAAATGAAAGCGCAAAAATAACTAAAAAATTAATTATTCAACAACTAATTATTACTCTCTCTGGTTTGTTAACAATGACTCCTTTTTTCTGAAAAATTTTCAAGCCATGTTTGACCACCAATAACTTTCATTTCATACAATAACGAACTATAAAATTTTACTTTTTAGAAACTACATGTTACGGAGAATCCAAAGACACCACACATGACGTGCGTCATTATATGCAATTAAAGTTATTGATTGTCAAACATGCCTTGAAAAATTTTCCAGTCAAAGAGAGCCAATGTTAGGAAATCGGAGGGAGAATATTTTACAAAGAATGTTATTTGTACCGGAGATAGTAGTAAGCTTTTGTTTGAGAAAAACAACTAAAATCATGGCATTTTTTGTTTGTCCGGTAGCTAAGCACGCTTGCCTTGTCTTTTAAAGCCCCACCACATTATCTTCATGTGGGTTTTATTTTATTAGTTGGGTGCCCACCTTTTTATCCATCAACTCACTACCTACTTTGTGGAAGAGACGTTTTGAGTGCGACGCTTTTGTTATCAGCGTTGGGATTCTTCTTGCCAAAACTCAAAAAGATATGCGTCTCTCCATCCGGTTGCCGTTCATTTTATTGTTTTTCCCCTCAACAAATCAACCCTAAACCAAGTTGGTCTCTAGCTCAACTTGGGAGAGCTCAACTTGGGAGTAGTGACTAGCGTTATAGGTCGTTGGACGGTCGAAAGGTTGCTACGAGTAAGTTAGTTTGGGGGACTAATGGCAGTTATTAGTACTCTTTCTTATTAATATCGTGATCGTGTCCCATATAAAGTGAGCTGAGACTTTCACATGACTCATACAGAGTGGGATGATCCTTTTACGTGCTCTAATAAAATGTTCCACACCAATATGATGCATTGGATACTTGAGAGGAACATAATGTTAGAATAAGTCAAAAATTGATTTGATTTGATTTGATTATGGATGAGGTTCATGACTAGATTAGAGTTATATTAGACCTAGTCTACCTTTTGTACTATATTTATTTCATTCAGTAATATTATAATCATCACGGGAAATCATTCTTTCATGATATCAGAACAAGTCTGATCTTGGACCTTAAATTTGTTTCCCTCTATCTCTATTTCTTCCTCTTTTTTCTGTCAACATTTTCCGGTCAAAATCCGGCGAACTTACAGCACCGATCTCATCATCTCCGGCGAACTCTCAACGAGCTTCATTTCCTTTCTTCCTCGTCTTCGGCCCGATTTTTCGGCGAAGCCTCACGGTAGCGGCGCTCTTCTCTCCAGCAGCTTCAGCTTCATCGCCGGCCATCCTCAATTTCAACAACAAGTCTCCAGATCTTCAGTCTCCAACAACGGCGGTGTTTTCTAGGCGGCGGCAACAGTTCTCAGCGGCGCATCTCCGTCGACGTCTTCATCGTCATCAAGTTGACGGTTTTCACCAGACCCCAACTAGACACTTTCCAAAGGTCGTTATGCCCACGCACCAGACGTTTACCGTCGTCCAAAAATTTTCTCCGTTCGTTTTATCGTCTCCAGTCATCACTCGTGAGCAGCTCTCCGTTTAGCAATTTTTAGGCGCATGAGATCCACGCGCCCAAAGGTCGGACCCGCGCATTTCAGCTTTCGCACGTGGGATACATGCACGCATGATGCACACGCGCTCCAGCTCTCCCAGCGCGTGAAACACACACGCTCCAGCTTTGTTCAGCCCGTGAAGTACACTTGCTTGCAGTTTCTCGACAGTTTTTTACCATCCATCTGATTTTTTTGTTTGCTTTGGTGATATGGCCCATTTTGGTTCTCGACTGTGTGATATTTTGAGACATACATGTCTTTCTCGGAAGCAAAGACACGATGGATTCAAGTGGATCATGGATTCCATATGGCATTGTCCCCTGGTTTTGTTGATCATGTCGCACCTTATCATGGCTCTTCCAGAGTATTTGTTGGTAATGGTTCTCAACTCCCTATCACTCATGATGGTAATTCTCGAATTTCTATATTCATGTGTATTTATGATGTACTCATTGTGCCTGACATCACTAAAAAATTGCTTTCGATTAGCAAATTAACTCGGGATTTAAATGTTGTTGTCTGCTTTGATGATCGCTCATTTACTATTCGGCATAAAATTACAAGTGAAACATTGGGTCACGTTCACAGTGAAAATGGCTTTATGTATTAGACTATGGTGCATTTGTTTTGTTATCTACTGTGGAATCAAATAAGTTGCGTGCGTCTTTTGAAATCTGACATGCTAGACTTGGTCATGTACAACATTCCGTTATTTTTGGTTTATGAGCTTCTGGATCCTTAGTTTTCTCATCGGTTTTGCTAAACCCACCCTTTGTGAAACCTGTGAAAAGGGTAAAGGGAAAAGTTTATCTTTTCATAGAAATGATAAACGTGTTGCTAGGGTACTTGATCTGGTTCACTATGATTTATGGGGGCCTTCTCCTATTTTATCTGCTGATGGTTTCGTCTACTATGCCATTTTGCTTGATGATTATTCCCGGCTTTGGTGGTTTTATCCAATGCGTCGCAAGTCTTATTTCTGGGATGTTTATCCCTTATTTAAGGCTTTTGTGGAGAACCAGTTCTCTTCAACAATTAAGGTGTTTCAGAGTAATAGGGGGACTGAGTTCGTAAATGGTCGTTTACGCTCTCACTTTCAGACAAAATGCATTCACCATCAGATTTCTTGCCCGCAAACTCCTGAGCAGAACGGTAGGGCTGAGCGCAAGCACCGCCACATTGTTGAGATGAGTATGTCTATGTTATACCACTCTCATGCTTCTCTCTCTCATTGGCCTGACGCTTTGCTGTAGCTGCTAATACAATAAATCGGCTGCCCACTCCTGTTCTTGACGGACGATCACCATATGAAGTTATTAATGGCCGAGTTCCTATTTACACGAACTTTCATGCATTTGAGTGTCGTGTGTACCCTTATCTTCGTCCATATGCAGCTCACAAACTCGCCCTTGCAGTTTGCCTTGTATCTTTCTTGGGTACGACTCACAGTACAAGGGATATCAATGTTTAGATCCTACATCTGGAAAGATATATGTCACCAGACATGCTCGGTTTGACGACACTTTCTTCCCTTATGCAGCTGGTTCTGCTTCAGTGCCTCCATCCTCTCTAGATGTCTCTACTCTTTTGGATCCCACTGATACATCAGATAATATCCCTACTTCTACCACTGTGGCATCTCCTCCAACTCAGCTTGTCACTTCGATTTCCAGCTCTCCAGGCTCATCAACTATGACACCTTGTTCTGTCTTCTCGATCGATTCAGACCATCCAGTGGCTGCTCCGATGCATCTTGTTCCGTCCATCTCACCATCGACCAGCTTATCTCCGACCAACCCACACGGTTCACCAACCATCTCATTGGCCTCTTCGCCTGTTGATACTGATCCTCTGATCTCTCCACCTCAGTCTCCCACTCATCGGATGGCTACTCGGTCGGTTACTGGTGCAATTCAGGGCATGGATTATTCAGACATTATGGCTCATGGTCTTACTACTGATCTACTTGCTCAGTCTGAGCCCACGAATTATCGCACTGCTTTTCAGGATCCGGCTTGGGTTTCTGCCATGGATGACGAGATGACGGCTCTCAGAGGCCAACACACTTGGGACTTGGTGCCTCGACTTTCAGATGCTAACATTGTTGGCTCCAAATGGGTTTATAGGCTCAAGTATAGACCAGATGGCACTATTGATCGTCATAAAGGCAGACTTGTGGCGCAGGGTTTCTCACAGATTCCGGGTTTTGACTTTGACCACACTTTCAGTCCTGTGGTCAAAACCTCCACTGTTCGGACGGTTCTCGCCATTGCCACAATGAGTTCCTGGTCACTTCATCAGCTAGATGTTAAGAACGCTTTTCTTAATGGCATTCTCGATGCTCCGGTCTATATGAAGCAACCCGCTGGATATCAGGATCATGTTCATCTGAATTATGTTTATCATTTGGGAAAGACCATTTATGATCTTAAACAGGCCCATATGGCATGGTTTCAGTGTTTCAACACTTATTTGATTCAGCTTGGTTTTCACTGCAGCTCAGCCGACACTTCTTTATTTGTTATATCGAGAGGGTCGTCGTTACTGTATCTCCTTGTGTATGTGGATGACATCATTCTTACAGGAAACGGCTCGACTCTTCTTTGACAGTTTATTGATCAGACACATTGCGAGCTTGCGATCAAGGATCTTGGTGCTCTTCATTACTTTCTTGGTCTTGAAGTTTCACCTACTTCATCAGGTTTAGTTCTTGGTCAAGCGAAGTATGCTTGGGAAATCCTGACTCGAGCTGGTATATCTGATGCTGCACCAGTTTCCACACCCTTTGTTCCTGGATCTCAGTTGCACAGTTCGACCAGTCCACCATTCAAGAATCCCACCCTTTATCGTTCTCTTGTTGGAGCTCTTCAGTATCTCACCATCACTCGCCCAGACTTAGCCTTCTCGGTCAACACAGTCAGCCAGTTTCTTCAGGACCCCAGAGATGATCATTTTGCTGCAGTTGCACGGATTTTGAGGTATGTTCGTGGTACCCTCCATTTCGGCCTTACCTTTAGTACTGCTAGTTCTTCTGAGGTATTGGGGTATTCTGATGCTGACTGGGCCCGCTGTCTAGAGACTCGTCGGTCTACTTATGGATATGCTATTTTTCTTGGTGGCAATTTGGTTTCCTGGAGTGCCAAGAAGCAGCTAACTATTTCTTTTTCCAGTACAGAGTCTGAGTATAGGGCGCTAGCCAACAACGCTTCAGAGGTTGTTTGGCTCACTCATTAGCTCCGAGATCTTCGAGTTCCTTTGTTTGGTCCTTCGATGCTGTTATGCGACAACAGTAGCGCCATCTTCTTAGCTCAGAATCCAGTTGCTCACAAGCGGACGAAGCAATTTGACATCGATGATCACTTTGTTCGAGAGTTGCTTGCTTCTAGCAAGATGCGTGCTGCTCATATTCCTATTGCTCTTCAGATTGCGAACATCTTCACCAAAGGGCTCTCTCGTCCACTGTTCAAGTTTTTTCGTTCCAAGCTTTGCGTCGGCGAGTATCTGACGCTTCGCATGAGGGGGGTGTTAGAATAAGTCAATCTGATGATTAGATTTGATTTGATTATGGATTAGGTTCATGACTAGATCAGAGTTCTACTTGGCCTAGTCTATTTTTTGTACTCTATTTATTCCATTCAGTAATATAATCATTACGGGAAATCATTCTTTCAAACGCGTAGTAGTTTTGAGTTTTAAGACTCGATTAATGCAACCCGGATATTTTACCTTCATTTATTCTAATTTGCAGTTTAAACATTGATTTTTCCGTGACTTCTGGAAATACCGTCTTTCAAAAGATAAGCACTTTTTAATTAGCCGTGCTATCGGAACACAGAAAAATGACTAGCTCTCGTAATTTTTAAACTATTATTATCGATCACTGTCGATCTTTTAACTAATTTTCACATTATTTTCATTCCTAAATTAGTAGAACATACAAATCGATCCTATTTAATGATAAACTGTTACATGTCCTGACCATTTAATAATCACGTATTATTTTTAAACCGTTCAATCAAGGGGTAATGGTAGTAATAGTTCAGGGTACACAAAATTAAATTACCTAATGCATTATAATTAAAATGGTTCGTCATTATCTCTATTCATTATCAACGACGTTTTGTCTATCAATATCTTTATAAATTTATAATGGATTCATTTTATAACAATTTCTAAGTCAGTGCTTTGACCACTTTAACAGAAAAAACCGATTTAGCTGTTGTATACCTTTATCAATCAATTATATTCTATTCTTATCTGGAATGTTAGTCATATTTAGTTTAACAAAAAATGCAATTAGTTAGTCAAATCAAATCATGCACTTTCATTTGGCAAAGAGTGTTTTAGCTTTGAATTAGAGGATTAAATTTATTTCTCTAATTTTAAAAATTCTCATTATAAGAGTTTATTATTAATAAAATATAGTATTTTATATTCAACATCTATGTATATACAGTCCGGATATAATTTATTCTGAAAAGTATATGAAAATGATTTTTATCATTTTTATAAATATTTTATTTCTCAACTAATGTTTAATTAATTATATGAATATATTAAATTTACTTACAATCGTCTGTGCATATAATGCACATTTGGAGTATATAATATGAATAAATATTAGCAATAAATTATAGTACCACCTTTTTAGTTACTTAACACCGTAAAAATTATTTATCAAATACTCGTGTATAATTAGTTGATTTAAGCTATTAGTCAAATAATCTAATATAACCAAATAATCTAAATTTATAGTATAAACAGTAACAGTTATAAGCTATTCGCTAACTCTCAAAGAAGTAACAACCATCCACTAATTTTCACTAATTTTCAATGATCGGGACCTTGATATCAATAAAGTGGTGGGAGTCATAATTCATGGTTTTGCTAGATCTAGCTAGAAAAAGAAGAAAACCATTATGACACTACAACACAAACAGGATATTGTGATGCTAAAATGCGTTCCAATAGACCTATTGGGACGCTTCCATTGATAGGACGCTTTTAAAAGCGTCCCTTAAACGACCCGTTATCGCTAGTCCTTATAGATCATGCGTCGCTATATTAAGCGACCCTATAATAAGATATAAGGTTGCTTCTATGCATCCTATTATATTATCTTGGGACGTTTAATTTATAAGTGTCCTAATATATATCTATTATGACGCTTATAAATGTCCCAATTTTTTTTATATTGGGTCATTTTGTAATGTCCTAATTACATGCTCTATTAGGACACTTTCAACACGTGTCACACAATTTTGGGACGTTTATTTCATAAGCGTCTTAATATACATTTATTGGGATGCTTTTGTATAAGCGTCCCTATATAAGCATCCTTATATCCCTTTTGTGTTGTAGTGTGATTGTGATAGAAATGAACTTTAGTTTTTTTTTAAAAAATAAAATAAAATAATAAGTTACTCCCTCCGTCTCAATCAAACTTGCATAAAAAAATTCACATTTTCTAATAATCATGTTTAACTTTAAATATACGCAACTACGTATAATAAACAACACATAAAATATTAGTTTAGAAACTACGTGTTATATATACTACGAATATAATTTTATCTCATACGACATTTATAATATCATGTGGTCAAATTTCAAAAATTTTAATTAGAAAAAATTATGTGCAGATAACGGAGGGTATTTCATAAACTATCCAAAACAACTTTAGTATGTTTCTAGATCCAACAACATGGAGTTCCTCACGGCGTAATTAGATGAGAAATTAATTCGAAAATTTGAGTCTTCCAATGGTTGTACTCGATGTGTCGATGTGTTTCTTCTTTTCTCATATCATCCATTTCCTTTGTATGGGTCAATGTATCTAAGATACTAAATAAGATTTGTTTTTTCCTTTAGGCAGCATATATAGTAAATTAACGGTTTTAAAATGGTAAAACATGCATAATCTCAGGCTGCATGTTTGATACGATGTCGATAAAGGTCTCTGATTCTCCATGCATGTTTTTTAAAGCTAAAAAGAAACATGGTAATGAGGATTGATGAGAATGGTTGAATAGATAATAATAAGATACAACTAAATCATACCTATGCAAACCTTAATAAGAATCTCCTTGTGAACTCTCTGAATTGCGGAATTTTGATAGTTTTCGCACATGTGCTACCTTAGAATATATATATGACAAAGGATTCAACATCGTTATATTCATCTAGCAATTATCAAATCATAAACCCAATTAGAAGCTCTAACTCATACTCTTGGATTCCATGTCAAAAGAGGGGAAATTAGCTACTTTTACTCATTCCTAACAAGTTATCATACAAGCATTGCATATTATCAAACTTCCAATCACATAAATGACATTAACAACCAACATCAAACTCCAAAAATGCACAATAGATAAAGTATTAAATACGTAGAAATGATTCTCAAGACATGGGAAAGGAAGCCTCAATCAATTGCTCCCAAGACTAAATGTTTAGCTAATACAAATCATACTAACATTCATGAACAAATTCTTACATAAACAAAGAGAGAACAGATGATAGAAAGACACAAACTAGGTTCTTAAGGGAGTAAAGTAGACCAAGATGAGAAGTGGGTGGCCAAAAATGCCTTTTATAGTACAAGAGAGAGGAAAAGAAAAGCAAAAAGGAAAAGTGCAGCAAGATCCCGCCGGCCGGGCAGAAATGGGCTCTCCCGGGCAGAAATGGGCTTCCCTAGGTGGTGTTGGCCTCGGTAAATTTTTCTGATTTTGGCTCGCTCATCCGCTCGGACGGATGATGATCCGTGTGGGTGAGCTGCAGTTCGTGGCTTCTTGTTTTGCTTCGCACTGGTGAATCGCTGATTCATTTCGAGAGTTCTTGCAGTCGATTGTATAGTGTTTGAGAATATGAATCCAATGGTACCACACTCGGGGGCTGGTTCTTCTCGGATTATTCCTAGAACTCGGTTCAAACTTCCGGATCAAAATTAATCCACTTCTTTGTCTTCCTTCTTCGACCTTATCTCTACCACGTTTTGACCCGTGCCCTTCTGTTTTCTACCATCCTTGCGAATAATCTTAACTAAAATGCTCTGAAGTGTTTACGAGCAATCTACGAATTACACTTACAAAAAGTAATCTAGATGCTTGTAAGGACCAAAAATCCATTAGATTCAAAATAGGTTACAAAATGAAAGATTTAGATACGAAAATAAAAAATGGTTGTCTAAATCCCTTATGATGTAAACCTAACTAAATCTAGTAATCTTCCAACAAAAAGGTAACAAAAGAGATGTTAAATGTTTCGGAAAATACATGCATTTGATGTCTCATCAAATCTCCCACACTTAAACCTTTACTTGTCCTCGAGTAAACAAGAACAAGCAAAGACCTAAGCGTAAACTAGTATGCAAAGGTTTTCCCAAAATATCTAACATTTTATTTCTATACTACCCTAACCCCCAAGACATAAGAATCTTACACACTCTCACATTCCAAAACCTAAGATAATCTAAACAACCATCATATCAATCAAATGCGAGGTACAAAATACCAGTGCAAAACTAGTTTACTCTACCAAAGAAGCTACCAAATAAACAAACTAAGAGAAGCACAGAATGTTTCAATTTCTCTCATTTTCTCTCATTTTGCCTTGGAGCCCTCTTGAGTTTCCATCTTAGCTTCACACACTTCTTTCAATGCTCACCTCACCTGTTTTCACACCATTTGGCCTCTCATTTTTGCATAGGTTGCTCTTTCGGGTTTTCAACCTATCCGGGCCTCCCAATTTTTCCCTAGTTGCCCTCTCGGGTCTTCAACTTAGAAAAAAATCTTTCTATTCCATTTATTCTTCTTTTTCTTGATTAAATGCTCTCAAAAGAGCTATTTGCTACAATTAAACTAAACCAGTATTCATAAGTATCATCTTATTCCCCTTCACTACACTTAAAACTTGCATTGTCCTCAATGTAAATAAACCTTTTAGGACACATGTCAAGGAGAGAAAATGAGAGAATAGCCACAATGAATAATGAACACCAAAATATTCCTTTAGTGGCACAATCATGAGATCTAATGAACAAATTACCTCTACCATAATATACTCTACCCACAACCTCGCGTCACGCAAGTCCAATCAAAATCACTATCATGTATAACAACTCAAGTAAAGCATTGAAATCACAATAAAGGAAGAAATAACTCATTGGTTTCAAGTTGTGTTTTCGGATAAGTAGGTTTGGGTGGTATTTGGGAGTGGTAGGGAAGAGATGAGTGATTTGGAGATGGGGGAATGTTTGAGTGTCGTGAATCGTGCACGTCTACACGGCCCGTGAGTTGGGGTTTGCTTCGATCTTCTTGGTTGCAAATTATAGCATCCACAGACCATGCACACACGTCTACACAGTCCATGAGTTGGACTTGTCCTCACCATTTGCTCACATTTCCTCCTTGCTCATTTTCTCCAAAACCAAGTGCTTCCTGCAAAACAATCATGCACACCAAGCATAATATTGCTCCCAAACAAAAGGAAATAAGCAATTTAATATGATCAAAATCAAGTTTATTTAACGTCGTCAACACGACTTATGAGCAAAGCATAAATAAAGTTACATCAACAGAATGTCACGAGTGGTATCCGGATGATCAAAACAAGTTTATTTAATGTCGTTGATACGACTTACTCCCTTCATGACTCTTATTCATAAAACAAATCGAACAGATCAGTCTCATCTCCTCGATCCGGGACAAAGCTTTCGAGATCCACATCATCCCCCAACAAGACTTGGCGCACCAAGCTTAGGGCTTCTTCATGCTCCTTTAACATACCCAACAACTCCCTTTTTTTCACCAATAATTTTGATTGAATGGGCAATTGAGTGTTTATATCTTTCTCCAAGAGATGAACATTTAAGAACTTCTTGTTGTGGTTTGTACTCTACCACCAAAGTCTTCACATGAGAAGGAGGGAAACCCACTCCTGTTGGCTTTCCCGTGGACACACAAGGGGTGTTGGATGTTGCTTCCCCAAGAGAGTCTTCATCAATGTTTCTTTCCTTCAAGTTAGTACTAACAACATTTGCAAAGGAAACGTCATTTAAAGCATTATCTAGGGAAACATTCAGGGAGCTACCATTATTGGGCTCAAACACCTCTTTCTCTACATCATTAACAACATCAATAGCTTGACAAGAGTGGTATATACTATAATGATCAATAGAAATATTAGTGTCAAATTCCGCCCATTAAATTCCATGGTTAGGGTTCCTTTATGTACATCGATTATTGTCCTTGAAGTCTTTACAATGGTCTTCCTAATATAATAGGTGTGGCATGATTATCACTCTCTATATCAAGGACATAAAAATTGGCGAGGGATGTCAAAGAGCCCACTTTCACTAACACATCTTTCGAAATCTTTTGAGTATGTGCTAGAGTGATCGGCTAGTTGGATAACAACCCTAATTTTGTGCAAAGTGCCTGGATTTAGACTCTCATATAAAGAATATGGGATCACATTAATTGAAGCACCTTAATCTAACATGGCCGTTTTAACACGTTTTCCTCCCATCACACAAGAGATTGTAAACATTCCCGGATCACCACATTTAGGAGGTAATTCATCATCAAACATCACGGAGACATACTCACTCTTTCGAATCTCATTCTTACTCTTCATTTTTTGTTTCCTATTGACGGCACACGATTTCTTAAGAAATTTAGCATACCTAGGAATTTGATTTATAACATTTAGAAGTGAAATGTTTACCTCAAATCTACGAAAGACTTCGTAAATGTCTTTGTTGTCATCCTTTATTCTCATATCCTTTAAAGCATATGGAAATGGTGGTTCTGACACATAGATAGGTATCTCTGCCACTTTAAATTTCTTGTGAGAAGGGTATGAGGTTTTGGGATTTGATCCCGGTCATAGCACAATGGTCTCCTCCTCAATTTCCTTATCATTGCTCACATTCTCCTTGGCCAACTTTGTCCTTCTCCTCAACATTCTCCTCTTTCTCAAGCACCCGTTCAACAACAATTTTGCCTTGTGGTTCCTTCACCTCCTGTCCACTCCTTAATGAGATGACATTCACATTTTGTTGAGGGTTAAACTCCGGTTGGGAAGGAAGTTTTCCCTTTTCCCTTGTCTCCATCCGATTCAAGATTTGAGCCAAGTGACTCACTTGAGTTTCCAAGTTCTTGATGCTTGATTCAGTCTTCCCTTGAAACTTCTCGGCCTTCTTCGCACACAAGCTCAATCTCTCAATGGTTTGCATCACTTCATCTTTTGACAAGCCCGAACTCTTGCCTTGATTATAGGGCTTGTCTTGGAGCCTTGAGATTTTTTTTGCGGAGGCCGGTATTGTTGTTGTTGAGGGTGGTATTGTTGTGCATTTTTTCCTCGAGAATTTTTACATCGAAGATTCGAGTGATCTTGATTACCTGCATTGTAAGGCCGGTTTTGGTTGCCTTGGTAACCTTGATTACCTTGTTACCCTTGGTATCCTTGGCCTCCTTGAAAACCCATGACATTTACTTTCACCATATAATCATCTTGTAAACTCGGGCATGCATCTGTTTGGTGCTATAAAGACCAAATCTTGCAAGATTTCATATCTGGTGTGTTACCGAACTTTGTCATCAAAGCCTTAACCATAGAAGTGAGTGTCGAGACTTGGTCCTCAAGCTTTCCATTGTTGGAGGGAGCACTTGTGTTATTGGGATATTTTTTTCTCAAATCAAACCTCGAACTAATGGTCCTCGACTCCTCGGCTAACTCTTCATTGAGTTCCATAGCCGCTCTCGAAGTCTTGTTCCTAATATAACCACCACAATATCCCCTCACTGCCTTTGCTCCTCGTCAAGAAAACCATTATAAAAATAGTACACCATCAGAATAACCATAGTATGGATAACTTGAGAGAAACTTTTTGAACCTCCCCCAATAGTCTTAGAACGACTCTTCATGCCATTAAAGGATGTTTCTAATATCCTTCTTCAAGGTGGGGAACTTTGAGGTCGGGAAGTATTTGGCGAGAAACTTCATCTTCAACTCAATCCATGAGGTTATGCTCACGGATGAAAGGTAGTGGAGTCAATCCCTTTCGGCATCTCTCAATGAAAACGAGAAGGCCTTCAACTTGTAAAGCTCTTCATCCACTCCTCCGGGTTTCATACCACAACAAACCATGTGAAAGTCGGTGAGATGTTTGTTGGGGTCCTTTCCTTGCCTACCAAGAAAGGAAGGAAGAAATTGTATCAACCTGGACTTGAGCTCAAAATGCCCATTCAGATCAACCACTGAAGAAGTGATGCACATCGGTTGTTGCTCAAGGTTGGGATCCAGAGTTTCCCTCAATGGAATTTGCCTCAATAGGACACTCCCTCATTGAAGGTGAGGGTGTTAAGGTTCTCCTTCCGGATGCTCATCTTCATGCTCCATTGAAGTAGAAGGTTTTGTGAAATGGTCACTAGGAGGGGTGTTATTCACACTTTTTAAAGAACGTCTCCTATCCCTTTTCAAGTTCAACTCTAACTTGGAGTCGTAGTGTAGAGGTTCTTGTGAAAAGAATCGCGTACGAACCATACACCAAGAACTTGAACAATATGTCTCCAAGCCAAACAAAAATTAACTATATAACAAATAAAAACAAACTAGCACATATTTACACAACTAGAAAATATTCACACATAATATGCCCACAGTTAAGTACCTAGAACCAGTATATATACCGGTGCAAATAAGACAAAGTACCAGTATAAAAATATAAAAAATCACTTCAACTAGAGAGCAAGGTTAGAAAAGTTTTTCTAAGTAGCTACCTTAGGTACACCAACTGGTGCTATTGTGCTAAATACCGGTGTAAACATTTTTCCGCAATTTTTTTAAAAAAATAATAAATTTCAAATGTTTTCCTCCAAGAAATTTGGAACTTTACACTAGTAATTAGCAAAAAAAATACCGATATTTGCATGTTATTGTTGCCTATTAATAATTTTTTGATTTTCACATTTACACCCCCATATTTTTTTGAACCCTCGAATTTGAAAAATTAATACTTTCCTGATTAGATTAGACATTCATTTAAGGGTTGGAACCTAATTTGAACGAACCAGTATTCCGAAAACATTAAATTAGTATGTATTCATATACTTTGTAAAATTTTCTTTATGACCCAAAACATTTGCATTCACTCCCCTCGACCACTTTTCAATGGTGTTGAATATGACTTTATAATAGAGAAAATGTCAGGAATGGTACCTGTTTTTAAATGAAATTCACAATTTGGTACCTGATTTTTAAAATTGTTCTGAAGAGATACCCATTTTTTCATTAATGTCCTGAAAATGTACTTTTTAGTTAAAAGTGGGTACCATTGTGGCACAATTTTAATCCAAATTGGTACCCGTTTTTTGCTGAAAGGTGCCCTTTTGGAACATAAATGAAAAAGTGGGTACTTTGAAAGAGCAAATTCAAAGATCGGGTACCAAACTGTGAATTTCGATTGAAAGTGGGTACCATTTTGGACAATGTCTCCTTTATACTGTACCATAATATTATAGTTTAATAGTTGGAACGTCACGGTTATTACGACCGTACAACTTGTTGATCCTTGTTTCTTGCAATTAGGTCCTCCAAATTGGATTTGTGTTACCGATACTTTCCGTAACTTTAAAAAATAACAAATTTAATATTCTATCCTTAAATGTGAAATATAAAATATTCGTGCCCCGGTGGTAAATTCCCCGGTGGCAATGGTTTTCCTGAAAGTGACAATGTGGAATTTGAAGATCTTCCGACGTTACTTTAGGGCCCAACCCATTCATTTCCTTACGGGTGTAATTTGGAATTACATCCTAGTGCTTTGGAGAGCCATTTGGTTCAAGTGGCTTCGTATTTCAAGGTACTAGTAAACTTTTTACACTTTAGTCCTTCCAAGAATTTTGGAATCGTCAAAATTAAAAATTGGTAGGACAAAAGTGCAATTCAATACAATACGATCATTACCATGTGTTTCCGCTCTCATCAGGTGTACGGAATGTAGTCAAAAATCAACACTGATTGTTTGCCCAAATTTACAAAGAATTGCAGCATGTCACCCAAAATTTATTATGCCAGTCTCCATACCACCGAATTGCACAATTTTTTTATTCCAACCATATGTGTCATATAATAAAGATTTTATACACGGTGGTGAGCTATCTTGAAGTGCTGCTATGTGTTTGTAGCGTAATTTTACCCATCAAAGCTAATATTTCTCATTTTTTATTTATCATAAAAAATTGTTTTAATTAATTAATTTAATCATTATCATTGAATTAATTAATTTCTAAAAAGCAAGTCAGTTTAACACAATCTAAGTTAATCAAAACACTAGAGTGGTACAGAATTCAAGGTTTTACAGACTAATACATCACTTTCAAATACAGTAACGAGAAAATGGTTCCACATCATCATGCTCCGCTGTTTCATCCCCATCACAGGTACTTGTACCCACATCCATGTCCTGCACATCGCATTTGTGATTCGTTGGAAATTCTCCAACGTGTGCCACGGTATCGGGAAATTGATAACTAAAAATTTTAGCCATATGGTTGAATCAAGATTTCTGATACTTGGAATCTTCGAGCAAATTCTGTACACTCACCTCTAAGTCGCGCGACTCTGGATTCAAGTGAAGGGACTATTATATCAACCGGTTGTTTATAGAACGAATCCACACAAATCTTACCCATTAGTTGACCATAAACATCACGGTGACAGGGGGTGACTCCCGCTTTAGAATAGAGGGACGAGATGATACTACAGAAAGCATATAACTCTGTCATATCCCGTTCTTCCCTCAAAAGGTTTACGATCCTATCACCAAGATTCGATTGAAGTTTCTTCTTTATTGCGTATAAGTGGGTGAGCCTATGTTTGTGGACTTCAGTGTTCACTGTAACATGGCTTATTCTGGACGCCACAAAGTGATACCATCCATTCATTTTTGGAGTCAGGGCATTCTTTGGAATCTTAGTCCAGCCAGATTTGACCAACTCATCTACGTCGGTTTCTTCCATAGTTACCGTTTTAACCATCTCCATACCAACCAGATCTTGTAAATTGTAGTAGGAATCCCCCACGTGAGTATGGAATGCAAGGAACTCATCCCCATTGCTTGTAACATTCGGAAACCCGAACAACTCATTTATAGTTTTAGATGTGAGAGGAACAAGTTTGCCTCTACGGTACACATCTTTCAGTGTTGGTCCACACTTCAAGTTTGCATAGAACTCACTACAATGCTGAGGTTGAAAGCATACGAGTCTCGCAAAAATTTTCCCGCCCAAGACATTGGATTGTTTGTAGGAACGGAGGAAACGCCTCTATTCCTCTCTCTAGGTGATGGCGGCATCCTTTGTATGCTTCATGCACGAACCTAGTCTCCTCGGACACAAAGGTATCGTCTGGGTACTCCTGCGTTAACACAATTGGCTGAGAAGGAGAGGATGAATGGCGTGTCCTTTTCAAATTGGATATAGGGGTCATTTCCTAAAAAAGATATTCAGGCATTTTATCAAATACCTTGGAAGTGACCCAAGTTATTCAGCATATGAAATAATTTATGCATGGATATGAGACTACAAAGGAAATTTCAACATATGTTTAAAGAGGTGGATGTGAATTAACTTATTCTATCAGCTCCGTTGTTTGGAAATTGTCGGACCTTCGTGAGAATTCCTTGGGGGAGATAGTTGTAGCTTTTGAATGTTGATATTGTGATGTTTACATCGGAAAATTCAATATAATACCGGTGTAAAACTGCCATATTCCAATAATTTTTTCACAAAGTACCGAGCACCAATATATGTACCGGTGCTAGTTTTGAAAATATCGATGTAAATTATTCAAAAACGCAGCTACTTTAAATGACAATTACATTTTTTCAGACCTGGGAACAAAGTAACTTTTTTTCTAAGTACCTAGCACCGGCACATATTATAGAAAATGCCGGTGTTAGTTATTCAAAAAGGCAGCGTGCAATTGCTTTAAATGACAATTGCATTTTTTCAGACCCAAGAGCAAAGTAACTTTTTTTACCACTGGTACATGTACCAGTGCATTTATTGTATATACCGGTGTAAAATGTTCAAATATGTAGAGTTGCGTGCATCTGCTTTAAATAACAATTACATTTTTTTTCAGACCCGAAAGTAAAGTAACTATTTTTTCTAAGTACCTAGCACCGGTTAGTATACCGGTGTCCTTGTACAGTTTTCTTGTGCCTATGCATAAAACATAACATATCCCCTATTTTTTTTACACCGGTAATTCTCCATTTTACCTGTATATGTAATTAATTTTGAACAATGACTAATTTATTTTACATATAATCTTTTCAAAGATGAATTGCCTTCGATGGAGGTATGTATCATAAAAATACTTTCATATCAAAAACACAAAAATAATGAGCAAAAGATGATTAATGTCATATACTTCATAAAATACAGGAGTGAGTATTACACAAATCAGTGGGAGGAAATCCAAATACATGAGGATAACTATCTATCTTTTAAGCTTCAACACATTGTCCCCACCCACGATTTCACCGCTCTCGTCAACCTACAACCCATCATTATGAGAACGCCATCCCACCACAGATGCCCCGACATCTTCTAAACCAGGAAATACTGATTAAACTCAGGACTATCAATTATAACTGGGTAATCAATTTCCTCTTCAAAGTAAAACTTCTGACCATGAAGCACCACATAGAACTTCTCATTGGAAGGGTCCTTGATATAAAAAAAAACCTATCGCGTCTGGGCAGCTAAGATGAACTAGTCATCTTCGCATCCTACACGATTCAAGTCCACTAGTGTGAAGCCCATTGGATTTTCAAGCACAACACCGGAACCATGTTCCACCCAATGGCACTTGAACACAACAACTTTGAACTCTACATAATCTAACTCCCAAATTTTCTCAATCACACCTTAAAAAGTCATCACAACAACAACATGATGTTTGTCTCTCTTGCTAGCCTGCCACACAGATTCAGATTCAATGTATACACCACTGTTCTGCATCGTGCTCTTCTCATCCTTCTCCAATTAATGTAGAGAAACTAAAGTCATTGATGTCATAACCTTGGTATCATTTGACAGTGCAGTTCAGTGTTCTTGCAAACGCCAGTAGCTTGCTGGGCATCCTTTCCCCATTGCACCGCTTGTAAAACCAGTTAACAAAGCTTCAAGAATGCTCTACCTGTATTCTGTTGTAGGTCATTCTGGATGAATCTCTTCCAATATGGAAACATGCTCTTGAACATATATTGCGGGCTCGCTACTATTATGTAAAACACACAGGTGAACAGTCATCAACTCAACGTTCAAGGGTGTATGAAGTGTACCCTTCGACCGTGTGGTCTCATTACGCCTGTTGTAGTGTGTTCCACCGGGACACCGATTGCTCTTTTTCCAACCAAGTTTTAAGTACAGTACTCGATGATCTGCTCAGTGACATACCTCTGAACAATCGATACATCGGGGCAATTTCTATTATGAAGATAGCCCTTGAAAATAGCCATGTGACACTCGAATGGGTACATCCAATGCATCCCAACTGGTCCGAAAATACGTATCTCCCTAACCAAGTGTATCACCAGGTGGACTATGATGTCAAAGAATGATGGATGAAAGAATTTCTCCATATACAACAGCCTCCTGCTCCAGTTCATCCAGCGGTTGCTTGCTTATATTCTTCCTGCATATCAAATTGAAGAAGAAACAAAAGCATATATCAAAAATTTAACTTCCTCTTCCAAAAAACCTTGGATCGTAATGGGAAATAGTTGTTGCATAAGGACATGACAATCGTGCGATTTCAAAGTATTAAGACACAATTCATCATTCACAAAGCGACTAACATCAAAAGAGTAGCTAGACGGTACCTTCATGCCTTGAATGCTTCCACACGCCGACCACCTTTTAGCAACTGTCAGATTGTAAGGAGTGAGAAACAAGTACTTTCGCTTTCCTCTAACATCTGGTGCCATATCCAACTGAATGTCCAGCTCTATCAAATCTTTCCTCACATTTAAGCTATCCTTAATCTTCCCGAGGATGTTCAGTAGCGTGCCTAATAAACTCTCACAAACATTCTTCTCAATGTGCATGACATCCAAACAATGTCTAATCTCAAGATTCTCCCAGTACGGAAAATCAAAGAAAATCGATTGTTTCTTCCACGGTCCCTCTACAATCACACCAACCTTTGATAACTTCTTACCAAGAACGACATTCAATTTCTTCACCTTGTTGTAAATAACCACACCATTCAACGGTTTAGGTGCCTTTCTCCTCTCCTTCCCACCAACGAATGCCACCGTGTTGTCTCACAACTTGTGCTTCAAGGGGAGAAATTTTATGTGACCCAAATATACTGTCTTCCAACCATTTTTCAACTGATGATATTCGGTCTCATCCTCACAAACATAACAACCCTTGTGGCCCTTGACTACATAACCGGAAAGGTTTCCGTATACCGGGCAATCATTTATGGTACAAAAAAAGCATTGCATTCAAGGTAAACTCCTGACCAAGAAACCCATTATACATTAAAGCGTCGTTGGCTCATAACACTTTCAAATCTTCTATCAAGAGGGCAAGATAAGTGTCAATGTCATTTTCAGGGTGTTTGGGCCATGAAATCATAATAGGCATCAAGACATATTTCCTCTTCATGCACAAGTACGCGGGCAGATTGTAAATGGAAAGCATAACCGGGCATGAACTGTGTTTTGAGGGCACAATACCGAAAAGGTTCATACCATCAGTGCACAAAGCCATTCTCAAATTTCTAGGTTCTGAGGCAAACTTCGTATATATCTTATCAAAATTCTTCAATTGGTCTGCATCTGCCGAAGGACGAATCATATCATCATCTTTACAACTTCCCCTATCCACGTACCATGTCAAGTTCTTTGCATCCTTAGCATTCTTAAACAACCTTTTCAGCCTTGAAATAATCGTAAGGTACCACATATATTTGGCTGGCACCCGCCTCCTTACCGACACAACAAGCTCACCACCGACGACCACATTTCTCCTTTTCTTATAATGGAAAATGTTACATACGGGACGACAAATCTTATCCTTTAACTCACCCCTATATAAGACACAATCGTTCAGACAAGCATGTATCTTTTCAGACTCCATTCTCATCGGACACAAAATTCTCTTAGTATCATAAAGGTTGTCTAGTATACCATTACTAGCAAGAAGGTTCTCATTCAAAAACTTAAGCAATTTATTCATGCTAGTATCACTCCATGAACCAACACCTTTCAAAATCAAACAACTCCATCAAACATGACATGACCGTGTCTTTCTTCTCGCATCCGGGATACAATTGTATATCCTTCTCACAATGGTATATCATTCGCTCACCCTACTAACATTGGAATACACATGTTTATGTCTCTCGATGGTACGATACAACTCTACACATCAATAAATGGGCAACAATCAAACTTCCACACAACTAATTACAATTCAATTTCATTACATACGAATCATGCAAGATCATTAATGCACCATAGACACCATTCCACATTACAATTACCACATTCATAATACACCCCACAATATGACAATCAATAACCATAGCATTAATGACATCAACCTTGAAAGCAAATGACAAACTAATATCAACAATGCTACCTCAATCACCTTAACATGATCAAACACACAAGATATATATGTTTACATACCAAATCCAACAATAACCATCAATAATATATATCAACATATTAAAAAAATGGCACCTTTAAGGGTATTCATAGTATATCATTCAATGCTTTCATCCACCCTCAAAAAACCATCAATGAACTCTTCTTCCCCATTTCCCCATTTTTAACCCGCCAAAAAAGGTGGTAGGCAAGAATTAAATGCACATCATACACCAGTAATTTCATCCAAATACCGGTGCAAATGTAATTTTATTACAAAAATTATTTATACACTGATAATAAACAGTACATGTGCTAAGTTTTTGGGTTATTCCTGCATTTTTTTGGTCATATGCACCAGTAATAAGAAATACCTGTGCATAATTCATATTTTCGGCGCCAACTCTATATATAAGCTTTGAAAAATATGCACCGGTATAAGTTTAACCAGTGCACTTAACACCAATAGCACCGGTACCTTACACCGGAAACTATAGTACCGGTGTGAATCTTATTTATTGAACAATTTTTTTGTATTTTATACACCGGTTCTTACATCGGTAAAAATAATACCGGTGCGTTATTCCCTATAGACATCAGTATTCTGCTGGACATCCGGGCATATCGGTGCAATTGTGATCATTAACACCAGTATCAATTCCTATGGATTTTTTATCGGTTCGAATGAACCTGTTTTCCAGTAGTGTCCTCACCACAGCTGCCGAAACCGTTGCCAAAGAGTATTAACTCAAATTCTGATTATATGATGTATAAAAGTGTAAGGTTATTCAAATATTAAAAACCATCCCCTATTTATAGTACATACATAGGTAAGGTCTTCAAGAATACAAAGAAATAGGGATTTGGTAATTCCTGTCAGAAATGGAATGACTTCTGGCAGTTTTAATAAGTAAAACAATGTTTAACTAAAATACCTAAATCAAATCTAAATGATGACCATATTCATCCAAGTAAATCAATCCAAATATTGGTTGAATTCTTGAATGAGTCTGCCATATCTAAACTTATCAAATATAATTCTAATCAAATCAAAACTGAATAATCTGAACCCTAAAATAAAGGCATGGCCGAAATTAACTCTTCCAACGCCAACATGGCCAAGTTAATGGGCCTTATTCTAAAATGAATAAAAATAAAATGATCACACTAGCTAACTAAAAAATCTAGTGGAAAAAAGAGTATAGTGTTATTCTCCTAAAATCATAATTTAATAATAATTTAATAAAACTATAATAAATTATATTTTTGATAACGTATCACTTAATATTAATCATTAATGCAAATTAAGATAAAGAATGTCAAAATCAAAGTGGAAATCCTGCTGAATGATTAGGGCTACGTGTATAATTGATATATAAAGATACGAAAGAAATTAAATTTTAATAAAAATCTATCCCAACTCAACTAAAATAACATAGAACTTGAATCAAACTCATCTGTTTTAACATCCCTCAAACGAAGCGTTTGATGGAGCAAAATGCAAAATTTAGACATGAAAAAAGTCGAACAAGGGACGATGTAGTCTTTTGGTGAAGATATCAGGAACCTAAAGCAAAGTGGAGACATGACTAACATGTATCTTGCCAAAAGCCACCAATTCCTGGACGAAGTGGTAATATATGCTATTGTGCTTTGCCCGCTTATGACCAACATAATTCTGAGCGTGAGAAATCGCATTGTTATTTTCACAAAGCAGACGAGGTGCGCCAACAACCAGAAAGTGAAGATCCTTGAGCAAGTGTGGCAGCTAAACAACCTCATCAGTAGTGTTGGCCAGAGGACGATCTCAGACTCAAAATTGGAGTGAGAGACCATGGGTTGTTTCTTAGCGCTCCAAGAAACAAGATTGTCACCAATAAACACAACATAACAATAATTCGAGCGACGAATCGCTATACACCGATCTCAATCAGCATCACTGTAACCCAAAACTTTGAAAGAGCAGACAGACTGAAAAGTGAGACCATAATAAAGTGTTTTGCAAACATAACGAAGAATTCAACACTACAAAAAAATTCCAATTGTGACGCCTTTTTGGAGCATCCATGACACTCAAAAACGTCGCTAGAATTATTAGTGACAGCTTGTGAAGTGCCTCTATTCAGCATGTCACTAAAATATTACGACGCGTTGAACTATCATTACATATTTTGTGATGTTTTAAGATACAGTTCAATTTTAAAGTGTCACTAAATTTGTGACATGAATTAATGCAGTAATTCAATTTAGTAACATGTGAATGTGTCACAAATATTTAGTGGCACGTGAAGGTGGAACAAATATTGTGACATTTTCTTATTTGTCACAAAAGATGCATCACAAATGATTTTTTTTTAGTGCGAGTGACTGTTGTGAAATGATCGATCATCATGCCGATCCCGTAAAAACTGAATGTCCGAGTTAACTGCATTTAATTAATAACAAGTGAATGTCACAACAAGCCCCGCAATTAATTGATAACAAATTAGCTTATCATTAAGTTATTAGTAATTAAAGAAGATAATTAATCAAAATTAACGTGGCATGCAGCTTTAATGCAAAGATGGGGCAAGGGACAGTGAGAATCTGATGAAAACGAAAGATGGGGTCCTCCAACAGAAGGAAGTATCATTTGTTGTTTGGGGGGGGGGGGCCTTAATTAATTCATTAGTGCATGGCCCTCCTATACCAAACCATACCAAACTTCTCAAGTAGTGATCACATTACTATTCATTCTTAAAATAAAAAAAATAAAAGGAACGATGTTTTGTTTTAAAATTATGCAATGAAATAATCCTTAATGCAAAATTCCTTCCTTTATTTAGCGAGATTTGAGCAATTGCGGAACTAGGGGGAGCGAGGGCGCCCGCCTCCCCTAAGTTCCGTCGGACAAGTAATTTAGTGGTACCTAGGTATAGATGGAGAGTAAATAGAACCTACTTTGCCCCCCTTAAAATGTCTGCTCCGCCCTCCCTAAATAGATCGAAATTTGAGATTTTGAAATTGAAAATCTCAAACTTCAAAGAGTTGCAGGTTTGCCGGAGAAGACGAGTTATCGTCGGAGAAGATGAGTGAGAAATGTAGCTTTATGTTTCATTTTTGTTTTTTCTTCTAAAAATCCTTTGTTGAAACGACGTTGTTATCATCGAAACGAAAGCTACCCTGTTTTTTCTATTAGTAAAGGAGGCATAAACATGGGCCACGTGACCTATATAAAGTTGAGCCGATAAATAGGTTTTGGGCATCTGATTGTTTTGTTTTCTTTGTTTCTTGGCTTCTTGGCTACTTTGTTAATTTTACATTTTTATTTCCTTTTTAATGAGTCCGTCTTTTGAAAGACGGTCTTTCGAAAGACGGTCTTTCATAAGTCATGGAAAGACCAAGGTTTAAAGTACAAATTAGAAAAAATGAAGATAAAGTTTTCGAGTTGCATTAATTGGGTTATAAATTTTATAACTACTACACGTTGCATAATAAATTTTTAAGACTAAATTGTTTATTTGGTCCACAACATATATTTGAATACCATCTTTTGGTCCCCACTCCCAATACTGTCTCTATTCGGCCCTTAACATTTTGAAAATAATTTGTTTGGGCCCCAAGGTGGTTTTCCAGGTGATTTTGAGTAGACTAAATTATTTTTTTGGTCCCTAACAT
>JAULKM010061513.1:0-12306 GCA_032355605.1 Rubia tinctorum | reverse complement strand
GAGTTGGGCGAGATCCTCAAATAAATAAAGATCCGATTTTCCGCAATCCAGAGTCTTCGCAAGGAGATTCATATCACGATGGTGGGTGATGAATTAGATGGTAACGCCGAGTTTACCAGACAAATTGGAGACTTTTGGATAGATGTTACACGGCATTGATGCAAAATGCAAGTACGGTCAGTATAGGAGGCGTGATAACCCTCCTAGCCTCAACCTTGGGACTCCAAGAAGATGATAGTTACCACATTGGTACCGATTCTTCCGGCTAATTGTACACCTCTCTTTTTTAGTCTAGGGAGGGATTATCAATAAGGTGGGGGAAAAGAAGAGAAATAGTTCACACATCCTTCATCTGGCGATGAGGTACATTACCCGCTTGACCTCTGTGATGATATTTTGTCACATTGAGGCTACTCAGTGCAGTTAAAATGGCTACTTGAATTTATGGTCGATGATGAGTTACATTGTTTTCACGAATGAATTGGAGATTTTTTGGATAGATGCTACGAAGTATTAATGCAGAATGCAGGTAGGATCAGTATAAGAGGCATGATCATCCTCTTAGCCTCATCCTTGGGAGTCCAAGAAGATAGTAGTTACCACATTAGTAACGAGCCTTCCGCGTATCGGTACACCTCTATTTTTTCTAGGAAAAAATGATCATAGTAAATGCACATTGGTTTATATGGCTATATGGCAGTAAGATGGCTTAATTCATACGTTTCCTGCAATCATGAGGGACAACCTACATGAGTGACACCAATTTTGAGGCTTTGTGCACAACCGTGGCTGAGGATTTTACAGCGAAGTTTAGGGCCACCTTGGGGCGAAAGCATAGCGGATCAAAA
This sequence comes from Rubia tinctorum, assembly GCA_032355605.1. Taxonomy (NCBI): domain Eukaryota; kingdom Viridiplantae; phylum Streptophyta; class Magnoliopsida; order Gentianales; family Rubiaceae; genus Rubia; species Rubia tinctorum. Next base: position 11,458 of record JAULKM010061513.1, on the reverse strand, counting down.
AGTGAGACCGGGAAGCTTTTGCAGCCTAGGCTTCCATAGCATCTAGAAACTTCGTGTGGGGCTAATAGTTTTCATTTCTCATCTCATGGAAAACACTTTTCGCTCTACTCACTCATCATCCTGGCCCGATCGAGGAGAACCCTTAAAACCGACGATCATCTACCCATCATTACATCAAAGAGTAGCCTTAGCAGCAGCAATAACCAACACCACATTATCACTTCCAGGAGTAGCCAAAGTATTAGTATCAACCATTCTTTCCCTCGTCCTTCATACATAAATAGATTCAAGGAAAACTACACGCTATTAATTATCAGCTTCATGAGTATAGCGATCAGATGGAGGGATTTTTCTACTTTGTTTATGGTTTTGAGTAGGATCTCCACTAAATGGGTACACGCATATATGACTTAGGCTACATTGTCGATGGTTAGGGTCAGTGCATGGTCTCCTTGCAGAACCGAGTTAATTGGCTTGGCCACGATCATAGACAAGAGTTGGAGTTCGAAGATTAAAGGGCAAACGACCATGATGAGGACCATGAGAATATATTGGCTAATATGAGGGTGACCAACATTAGAGGAAGCTAAGATCCCGACAATGAGGACAGACGCAGACAACGAGTGCCGAGGTGTAAGCATAGGCGTGCCGAATATCCACCCAACAATGATGAGTGATAGTGTGTTCGGTTACAACTTTTTCGACACTTTGGATTGTATGGTATTATGCATTGAGGATAATTCATCCATTTATTGTGGGAGGGATTGCAAAACAATTATCTTTGCTTTGATGACATTTCTTTCATTTTGTGTTGTGATTTGATTTTGGGAGATTTTATTTTTGTATGCTTTGGATGTTTGATTTTTGAGTTTGTATGATTTTGTTTTTGAACTCATTTTCTTGTAATACGGAGCTCCTTGGGGAACATTTTTATTAGGAAAATATTGAAAAAACAAACAAATGAAAAAAAGAAAAAAACCCGCTAAGTTAGAAACCCAATAGAGAAACTTAGGAAAAATTTGGGGCCCCAGGTAGGTAAAACACAAAGAGGGTGACCTATCCAAAAATAAGAGGCTAAAATTGAGGATAAATGAGAGGTCTGATGCTTTAAAGAAAAAATATGTTAGGATGAAAACCTGATAGGGCTCCTAGGTAGAATGAGAGAACAAGAGAAGCATAAAAATATTTTGAGGCTCATTTTGCGTATTTGTGAGACTCCTGGGTAAAGTAAGTTTTCTTCTTGTTTTTATTTGAATTCTCATAACTCATTCTTATTTGACGTGAATTATATTTTTATGGTGATTATAACTCCTTGGGTCGAGATATGAATGTTTGTGAGTGTTTGTGTTTTGGGTTAGTGTAGTCTTGTTCTTACTCAAAAACAAGTAAGGGTTTAAGTGTAAGGGATTTGATGATATGGTATTTCCCTATCCTTTCAACACATTTGACACCCATTTTATCATGTTTTTGTTGGTTGAACGTTAGATGTTGTACCGAATGTTACAAGTAAGGGTGTAAGTGTATGTTTACCAAATATTACAAGGGTGTAAGTGTAAGGGTGCTAGAATGTTAGATGTTTTACCGAATAGGTGATAGAATAATCTTGTATGATTAATTACCCTAATTTACCTATTTTGTAAGCATTTAGTGTCTTGTGTGTTTGATTCTATAATTTTTCCAGATTCAGGATGTTTTGTCTGCTTATTGGTGACCGAACATTAAAAAAGACCATTTGCAAAAATGGTTGTATATTGAAGGTCATCCGCGAGGGTGGTAGCAGAAATGTGGCCAATTATCTAGTGGTAGAAGGTTGTATTGATTACAAGAAAACAAGAGAAGAAGGAGATGCAGATTTGAGCAAAGGCAAGATAAAATTAAACGACACAGAACTTTCTTTTTATAAGAAACATCAAGTCCAAGACATAGGACTAGAGAACCGAACTTACTAATATACACGGTACGTAAAAAGGTTCAAGGATCAGCCCGGGGGTACAGACCATGGAAATTTACGTGGTCCGTGTTCATTAGCTCGGATAATCAAGCTAAGACACAAGCCCCGGGGAATGGGCCATTTATATCAAACAAGACAGTACCAGAAACATGAGCACGGTCCGTTTCATAGGGTTGAGTAGGGTTTTAATGGATGAGTTTTCTTTCCCTTTCCTCTCACATATAAAAGCACCCATTTATCCAATGGATAAAAAGGCAGAATTTTGCATTTCCAACCACACCTTTTAATTTTCTCTTCAATTATTTCAATTTTAGCATACATAATTGACCCTCCCCCTTCCCGCCATCACTAATAAATAACCTCTTCACGGGAGATCCACTAATTGAAGATCCAGAAGAGGCTGTGATCAAAGAGAGAGATTTGTAATGTTGCTCATATTCCTACTGCTATACTACCAAATTTGGTAAGTAACAGTAAGTATCGGGGTTGTCCACAGAGATGTTAGGAATATAATAATCAACTGGAAACAACCGTGATTGGGTCGTCAATTCGATCACGTGTTACAAAATAATTATTGTTGGTAAATCAGATATTGATGGGGTTTTTTCTAACAACTACAAACATGCAATAGATCAAGAGAATAAACTATATAAACTAGCACTTGAGGAATATTTTCATAATATGATTAATGATGTTTCGATCCTCAATTTCATGACATATAAGAACTATGAACCTACTCTAGTGTTTGTGACACGTAGTGCATACGATGGTCAAAATTTCCCCTTATCCGTCACATAAGGGTGCGTGTGTAAAATCTTGCATCGGCCTTGCCTCCACAACTAGGGATGTGAAACAACAACTATGGCTCATTGTGCATGTTTTATTCTCCCCCATGTGGTTAAGTTTCTGGCAGGACACTACAAATGCTCTACCCTTAGGCTTACAGAGGCAAAGGAAATAGGAATGATATCGGTGGATCAAGGGTAAGAAAGATAATCCTAGTTTGCCACTTTAGTTATGTCTACCCATAACCCTTTGGACCAACTAACCTACTTACTAGTGTATGGTCGATCATAGCATTGACTCGGCAACCTATATTCACACACCCACGTGGATCCAGACTATCGTTACCCCAAGCGCATTTAAGTTTCCTTCCCTAGGGCATATCAATAGTGCAAGAACATGAAAGTAGACTATGGTGTGTGCTAACTAATTGTTACAGCAATTCACGAGAATATGAAGAACACGACAATGTAATGATCACAGAATACATGGAAATAGGTAGATCTGATAAATCTCAAAAACCAAGTATTAATACATAAATACAAATATAATCCCCAAGTTAATTAACTACTCCCTAAATATTGAACCCAAATATTTCATTGGATTCAATACTTTTGGGCAAAATAAAATAAAAGAGAAGAAAGAGAAAGAACCTAGAGAGAAAGAAGAGTCTCTTCTATCTCCACCCTACTCTTGAATATGAAAAATGGGCATTAACCTAAACCCTAGTCGATAAACGTCCATATATATAGTAGTAGGGAATTGGGCTTTGAAAAGGCCCAAACATGGCCAAAATACCCTAGCAGCCGCAATTTGCGCAGCTTGTGGCAAACGGCACGGTCCGTACAGACTTGTCCAAAACATGTCGTGTGCCATGACACGATTTGTGAAGCCTCGTGCAAGGCAACTCAAACCGATTGACATGGGTCATGCAGCCTTATGCAAGGCTGGGTGCACAGACTAACACAGCTTGTGCAGCTTCGTGTATAGCGGTCCACACGTACGTGCATGGATCGTGGGTTGGTGCTTGATCTGGAACTTCTAATTTATGCACCCATGTCGTTTGGTGTGACCCGTCGGCTGGAAGAAATTGTTTCTAAGAAAAATAGCATAGCCTGTGCTATTTCTCACACTCCGAGACCATGTATTGACTTTTAGGACTTGGAATGGCATGGACCGTGTGAAACATGCCCATACTTAGCCGTTTGGGAGTGTTTTTGGACCCTTGGTGTAAGAGCTTGCACATATGTGCACTGTCCATACAAGGTCCTTTGTATGGTCTGTTTCAACTTGCATTTGATTGTGCAAGCCACTTTTCAAGCTGATTCTTCTCCAATGGTGCCACTCAAAAGGCTAATTCTTCTCGGATTGATCCCAGAACTCCCTGTGACTCTCGGACTACAATTCCTCCATTCTTTCTCTTTTGGTCTTGTCTTTCTTGAACTTCAAATCCATTTTTTCCAGGGTCAAATCCATCTACTACACGCTTTAAAGTTCATGGACTTCAATCTACTACCATCCTTGCGACTAGCCTTCGATATTTTCTACCATCCTTGTGAATGACCTTCAAATATCTTCTACCACCCTCGCAGATGACCTTCTACTAAATGACAATGAAAAATAAGTCACAAGCAACCTACTTATAAGATCACAAAGGAGAATCTAGGTACCTGTGAAAACATAGTGTCCATTAGTTTCAATTAAGTCTACAAAACTTGATATTTGGACAAGAAAACCAATAATGGTCGCCTAAACCCTTTGTCGTGTAAAGCTAACTAAAGCTAGCAATTAACCAAAAAAAGAAATAAGTGTGCCGAATGCATTGGTTAATGCATTCATGAAGGTGCAAATAAATCCCCCACACTTAGATCTTTACTCATCCTCGAGTAAGAAAATTTTAGAAAATATCCAAGAGGAATGTAGCATGCAGAGGTAAGTTAACCAACACATTCAACTTATTCCTAAGCTACCCTACTTCCTCCAAATATTGTAATAATCTAACAACTCTCACTCTCCCCGAAGATTATAAAGTAACCTATCCACCAAAAATACTTAAAATAAAAAGTGGGAAAAAGGCAAAGGGGAATGATAAGTGCTAAACTAGCTTACTTCACCAAAGACAATCCAAGACATGTTGATGAAGAAAATGCCAAAGATGGCCAAAATATTTTCAAATTCCATTTTCAATTTCTCTAATTTTTCCTAGGAGCCCTTTCGGGTTTTCATCCTAAAATTCACACATGTTGAGCTCACTTCTCATCTTTTTTCTACACGGCCTCTAATTTTTTCCTAGGTTTTCCAACACAGTCAAGCCTAACCTCTCAATTTTTCCTAAGTCTTTCAACCTATTGTTGTGCACCTTTATGCATGTGTTAGCTGATACATTTGACAAATTTATTATCATCTTTTGTTTGGTTGATTGCTAGTTTTAGTTAGGTTTACGCGAAAAATGGTTTATACGACCATTATTGGTTTTCTTGTCTAAATCATGAGTGTTGTGGAGTCAATTGAAGCTAATAGCACTCTGCATTCACGGGAACCTAGATCTTCCTTTGTGATCTTATTAATAGGTTACTCGTGAGTACTTTTCATCTTCTTTTTGTAGAAGGCCATCCACGAGGGTGGTTGAAAATATCAAAGGTCATTCGCAAGGATGGTGGTAGATTGAAAGCCACAAACTCCAAACCATAGTAGTAGATGAAATTGAGCCTGGGAAAGGCAGATTTGAAGTTCAAGAAGGCCAAGAAAGAAGCTGAGGAATTATGGTTGCAGGTCGCTTTATTTTACATGGCATGTGTCGTTGCAAGCCCCAAAACTCAAAACCAGCCCACAGGGTGTGAAACAAGGATGGGCCACACCGTTTTTCTAAGCTAAGAGACTTTCCTTCTGATGGGACGTGCCAAATGAAATGGGACAAGTACCTGAGGAGGCACCAGTCAAAAGCCCCTATAGGCTCGTGTGTCCCACCTTATACGAGGTTGCACGACCCGTGTTATTCCGTGTAGCATATGCCGCACATGGCTGCATGGACCATGCCACAGTGCACATTCCGTGTAGCATATGCCACAGTGCAAATTGCGGCTGCTAGGGATTTATCACCATTTTGGGCATCTTTCAAGACCCAATTTCTTACTATTGTATATATGAACCTTTGTCTACTAGGGTTGAAGTTAATGCTCATTTTTCATCTTCAAGAGTAGGCTAGAGAGATAAAATACTCTTCCTTATCTCTAGGTTCTTTTTATTTCTTTTCTTTATTTTTCTTTTGCCCAAAAGTGTCTAACCCAATGAAATACTTGGGTTCAATGCTGAGGGAGAATTTAATTAACTTAGGGATGAAATTTGTATTCATGTATTAATTATATTTTGTGAGATTTCTTGGATCTACCTATTTATATTTTTTTTTGTAATTATTATGTTGGATTGTTATTCATGTTCTTATGAATTGCATGATTGTCGCACTTAGTTAGCACGCACCAAAGTCTATTTTCATGATGTTGCACTACTGATACTCCATGGGGAGGGAAGATGGGCTTGGGGTAATGATGGGTCTAGAACCACGTGGGTGTGTGCAAGTAGGTTTCCATTGTTAACATTAAGATCGACCGTGCACTAGTAAGCCGACGAGTTAGTCCGAAGGGTGGCAGGTAAAGATAGCTTAATTAGCAAAAATGGTTAGCTTTGCAACCCTAGACCTATCCATAAGGTGCTTCACCCCATTTGCCTTTTTAGGCCTAGGGAGAAGCATTCTTGGTGTAGTGCCCGAGACGTAATCATACGGGGGGACTCAGATCTGCACGAAAGGCAGGGTCGTAGTTGCACTTCCCTAATTATGGAAGCGGCGCCGATGGAAAATTACATGTGCACCCTACATTAGAGGTATGGGGAGGTGTTAACCATCAACCACGCCATGTGTCAAAAACACTAGAACAGGTTCAGTGTTCTTGTATGTTATGAAATCAATCATCAAAATAGCATTAATCATGTTACACTAATGTTCCCCAAATGCAGTTTATATAGTGTTTCCTAACACGTGGTTGGATTGATGACCCTATCATGGATTTGTATAATTCAGTATTAGATTCCTAACATATTTGTGGACTAACCCGGTACTTGCCACTATCTACCAATCTTGGTAGTTTAGTAGTAGGAACGGGAGCAACAATTACCAATTTTATCTTTGATACTTAATAGTCCTCCTATCAGTTTTCAGTTAGCTGATCTCTGGTGGTTTGTTGAGTGATTAAGTGACGCCGAGAGAGGGCAGGACACCTATCCGAGCTTTCTTCCCATTTTCCCCTAAGTTTCCCCTTTGGGTTTTCAACTTAGTTTGGTATATATTTTTTTTATAAATTTTTTCTTCAAAATGCTCTTTAAAGAGTTATTAGCTACATAGAAAAAACTAAGAATCATAAGTGTTATCTAATCCCCTCCCCACACTTAAAGCTTGCATTGTCTTGAATGCATATACACAATCATAGAACAATTGTCAAGGGAAGGAAATAGGAGAGCACTCACAATGGAAAAAAAACTGAACACTAAAATTTACCCTTGGTGACACAATCATGGACTTTAATGAACATACTACCATCATCCCCAATAAACTATTTCTAACGTCTAATCAAGCAAGTTCAATCACAACCACTATCATGCATCAAAAATCAAACAAAGAATTTAATCACATCGAAGGGATACCTTTTAGGTTTTGATATGTGTATTTCAAGGGTTTTGAGGATAAGTGGGTTTGGGTGGTATTTTGGTGGTGATAGGGAAGAAATGGTGATTTGGATGTTGGAAGGTAAGTGAGATTTATGGGTCGTGTACGTCTACACACATGCACATCAAGTGCAATAGTGTTCCAAAACCAAGATAAAAATAGAAAAACACACCAAAAACCATTTCATGGGAGATCTAGTAATTGAAGACCAACATGAGGCTGTGATCAGAGATAGAGATTTATAATGTTGCTCCTGTTCCTACTATTACTTTTCGAAAATTGGTAGATAGTGAAAAGTATCAGTGTCATCCACAGAGATGTTAGGAATCTAAAAATTAACTACACAAAACCGTGACTGGGTCATAAATCCGATCATGTGTTGGGAATAATCAGTGTTGGTAAAACATGCATTTGGGGGATTTTTGCTAACAACTACTAACATGCAATTGATCGCGAGAATAAACTATATAAACTACCAGTTAGAGAATATTTTTGTAACAATATTAATGATGTTTCGATCCTCAATTTCATCACATACAAGAACTATGAACATACTCTAGTGTTTGTGAGACATAGTGCAGACAATGGTCAAAACTTCCCCTTTACTGTCACATAAGGTGCGTGTATAAAATCTTTCATCGGCATCGCCTCCGCAACTAGGGAAGTGCAACAATGGCTATAGCTCATTGCTCATATCTGATTCTCTCACATGCAGAACACTACGAACACTCTACTCCAAGATCTAAAGAGGTAAAGGAAGTTGACATCTTATCGATGGCTCTACGGTCACAAAAATAACCCTAATATCTATTTTAGCTATCTCTACCCATAACCCTTCGGACTAACTCGTAGGCTTACTAGTGTATGGTCGATGGTAACATTGACTCGGCAACCTACATGCATACACCCATGTGGATCCGGACTAACATTACCTAAAACGTATCTAGGTTTCCTTCCACAGGGGTATCAATAGTGCATTAACATGAAAGTAGACTACGGTATGTTCTAACTAAGTGTAAAAATCATGCAATTCACAAGAATATGAAGAACAAGCCAACATATGATCACAAAACACATAGAAGTAGGCATATTTAATAAATCTCACAAAAAAAGCGTTAATACATGAATAAAAATATAATCCCAAAGTTAATTAACTACTCACTAAGCATTGAACCCAAGTATTTCATTGGATTCAACTCTTCCGGGCAAAATAAAAATAAAGACGAAGAAAGAAAAAGAACCTAGAGAGAAGGAAGATTATTTTCTCTCTCTAGCCTACTTTTGAAGATAAAAATGGGCATTAACTTAAACCCTAGTAGACAAAGGCCCATACATAGTAGAAGTGAATTGAGCCTTGAGAACACCTAAAATAGCCAAAAACAACCCCGCAGTCGCAATTTGAATGGCCAATGGGAAACGGGCACGATCCACGCAGGCTTGTGCAAATTTGGTTGTGCGCCACGGCTTGGTCTGTGCAGCCTCGTGCAAGGCAGCCTGCACGAACTGACACGGGTTGTGTAGCTTTGTCTAAGTCTAGGCGCACGGACTGACACGGTCTTGGTATCCTTGTACAAGACAGCCCACGAGCACGTGCACGGGCCGTAGGTTGGTGCTTCATCCGAAACTTCTGATTTGCATGCCCCGTGTTGTTTGGCACGTCGCGTTAGCGGGAAGGACTTTTTTATTTTAAAAAATGGTGTGGCCCATGCAATTTCTCACATCCTGTGGGCCAGTCTTGACTTTTGAGATTTGGAACGGTACATACCGTGTAAAACATAGTAGCACATACCTACACTTAGCCAATTGGGAGTGTTATTGGTCCCTTGGTGTAACGGCCCACACAGATGTGCATGGTCTGTGTAAGGGCCTTTTCACAGCCAGTGTAAACTTGCATAAGCCGTGCAAGTAAGTTTACACATACCAGCACAGATGGTCTTGGCTTTGTGCACGGATCATGCCGGTCGGCTAGCCGGTTGATTTGTTTGCCTCGCTACAGACGCTTATCTAATTTGAGAGTTCTTGTAGTTGGTTTTTTAGTGTTGGAGAAAAATCCAATGGTACCACCCATAAAGGGTGATTATTCTCGGATTACTCCCTAAACTCCATGCAACTCTCAAACTATAATTCCTCAGCTTCTTTGTATTTGGTCTTGGCCTTCTTCAACTTCAAATCTGCCTTTTCTGGGATCAATTTCATCTACTGCCACACTTTGAAGTCAATGGCCTTCAATATATTACCATCCTTGCGAATGGCCTTTGATATCTTCTACCATCTTTGCGAATGACCTTCAAATATCTTCAACCACCCTCACGGATGGTCTTCTACAAAATGATAATAAAAAATTACTCATGAGAAACCTACTTGGAATATCACAAAGTATAATTTAGGTTCCCGTGAAAATAAAGTGTCCATTAGGTTTAATTAAGTCTACAAAACTCAGGATTTAGACAAGAAAACTAATAATGGTCATCTAAATCCTTTGTCGTGTAAACCTAACTAAAACTTGCAATAAACCAAAGAAAACATGATAAAAGTGTTCCGAATGCATTACTGTGAGGGATAACCTACAGGAATGATACTAATTTTAAGGATTGGTGCATAACCGTGGCTCAGGAATTTGCAGTGGAGTTTAGGGCCGCCTTTGGTTGGGAGAATAGTGGATCAAAAAGTAAGACCAAGAAGCTTCCTCAGCATGAGCTTCCATTTCAGTTAAATTGGCTCACTCATCAGCCTCACCTAATCGAGAAGCATCCTCAGCACCGACTATCATCGTCGCATAATTACTTTGAAGAGTTGTCTCAACAACAACAATAACCAACACATGATCATCACTTCTAGGATAAGCCCCGGTAATTGTATCAACAATTGTTTCCCCCGTCTACCATGGAGAAGCAAATTTAAGGATAACTACACACTATCAATTATCAGTTTCATAGGTATGAGGATTAGATATGGTGATTCATTTGCTCTGAATATGAAATTGAGCAGGATGTTTATTACATGGTTACACACATAGATGACTTGGGTTACATTGTAGATGGTTTGGGTCAGGACATGGACTTTTTGCAGGACCGAGTTCATTGGTTTGTCCACGTTCATAGACAAGAGTTTGAGTTCGTAGATCAAAGAGCGATCAACCAAGACGGGGACCATGACAAGATATTGGCTATGATTATGGTGGCCAACATTGGAGGTAGCCAGGGTCCTGAAAATGAGCAGGGACGCAGACAACCAGTGAAGAGGCGCAAGCACATGCATGTCGAATATCCACCCAGCAATGATGAGTGATAGGGTTTCCGGTTCCAATCCTTTTGATACTTCTAATCGCATGGCATGATGAATTGAGGAAAATGAATCTATTAATTGTGGAGGGATTAAAAACAATTATATATATATTTTTATAAAATTTCTTTCATTTTGTGTAATTTTAAATGATTCGGACACCTATTTTTGTTTGCATCTGATGTTTGATTTTTAAGTTTGTATGATTTTGTTTTTTAACTCCTTTTCTGGTAATAAGGATCTCCTTAGGGATCATTTTAATCATGAAAATACTAAAAAAAATAAACAAAAAAAATGGCCGCTAAGTTGGAAACCCAAAAGAGCAATTAAGGAAAAAATTTGGGGGGGGGGGGGGGATAGGTTAAAAACCAGGAAGGTTACCTATGCGAAAATGAGTGGCTAAAATTTAGGAAGAAGGTGAGGTGTGATGGTTTAAAGAAAAAAGTGACTAGAATGAAAATCTGAGAGGGCTCCAAGGAAAAAAGAGAGAACAAGAGAAACCAAAATATGTTGAGGCTCATTTTGCCAATTTTTTGGACTCCAGGGTAAAATAAGTTTTCTTCTTTTTTATTTAAATTATCATAAGTCATTCTTATTTGACATGAATTTTTATTTTTTTATTGTTAGAACTCCCTTGGTTAGGATATGAAGGTTTGTGAGCATTTGTGTTTGAGGTTAGGGTAGTTATGGAAATACGTGTGGTTGATTGTGTGGGGGGGGGGGGG
>JAULKM010061495.1:0-12306 GCA_032355605.1 Rubia tinctorum | reverse complement strand
TATCGTATATGATATTGTTCAATTCGTCGTAACAAGTAGTTTCTAAATATCAACTTTTTATTTGTCGTTATTATACGAATGTAAAGATATTAACGGTCAAATATGTTTCTTGAACAGCGTGATAATGATCACAGTGCAAATCTAGTTGGTACGGAGGGAGTACAAGTTTTCAAATGAAAAATAAGAAGCTTAGTATGTGCAACAACCGTACTAAAGAAAGAGGAAGACTACTTAGGGTCTGTTTGGTAGAGCTGTGATTATAAGCAAAGCTGTCTTATTTTGAAAGTAGGGGGAGATCAGTTTCTGTTTTTCCCTCAAAAATAGATTATGCTTTCAAAATAAGCTGTTTTTTAACAGTTTACCAAACACCAAAAAGTGTTTTGCTTATAAGCACAACAGCTAAAAAGCTCTGCCAAACAGAGCATTAACCAGCTGGAAGTCAAGCTTAATTTTCATTTTACGAATCAAAGGAAAAATTGGTGAAATAAACCGACACGGTACATTTCCCATTTAAAACGTATACAGTAAAGTACATTTCTGTGCATCCTCCAAAACACTCCCGCATTTAGAGTAACCAGTCTACACATTTACTGTAAATCAGATTTTCATAACCGATTTTCTTTAAAACTTTATTCCATTTTCTATCAAATCACTTAAATTCTACATTTTACTTGTGAACCAAATGCGATCATTATTCACCACATAATCATATCCAAACCAAACGGTATCACATCAAATTTAAACCAGGTACTTTTTCATCTAACTCAATTAATTTAATATAATTTTGGTTCTGCTTAATTTAATATAATGATTTCTTTACATATTCCATTTAAGCAATTTTACATCAGGTGAAAATAACATAATCTTGAAATTCAAAATAATATTTTACAAACCAATAGTTCGAATAGGAACTAGTAACATGTACTCCTCAATGTCCTCATACCTATTTCCTTTCATAACAAAGAATACTCAAACATTAAAAAAACTTAAATAGTATTTAATTTAAGCTACCATCTATAAATTTTTAAGGCATTCTAAATAAAATCAAACTAGTATAAAATGAAATGTTTTTTTTATTTTTTAAAATTTAAATCGTAATAACCTGATTAAAACTGGTGGAAAAAGTGGAACTTTATGTGTTACACGTTCTTGACTAATGTAGACAAATTAGCACGCACCTTGACTGCATGAACACCACATTTCGTGACCTTTGCACTTGAAGCAACGCCGGTGGTAATTGGATCAATATTATATGAAATAATATATAAATACTTTATATAAGAAAAAGTCTCGTGTTAGACCGAGAAATGATTAGAACAATCATGAAAAATCTCATTTCAATAAATTTTAGGTCAAATTATAATTATTTATACATTCTAACACATTTTGAAAATATTTCTAAATTATAAAAATTTCAATGCAATAGATAAAAATAAATATCAAATAATCTACTTTAATTATAAAATGTTAGTTGGCTGGCCAGTAAAAAATACTGCAACGAAAATGGTACTATGAAACTTTTCAAGTCTATTGATAATAATTGATCAAGGTGTTTGCCCTCTGCTCTTTTCACAGAGCGTGCTTGAATTGTTTTGGAAGTCAAAGCTCTAAACGACCAAACATAGGATTTATTATTCATTTGTTAAATTTTCTGGAGAGCAACTTATATCAAACCGCAGTTAAGTTACGAAATTAGTACAAATCACAATTAAATCCTACAGAAACGAGACTTATTTTATATTGGAATATATTTCACATAAACTTAGATGGTATACTTAAAATCATAAAGAATTAAAATATATTTCATGATCATTTCTAATATTAGTTTTTTTTTCATTTGGTACAAATTTTGAATACAAAAAATTAGAAGATATTTATAATTAAAATCTATTTAGGGATGAAAAGTAAATCACATGTCATTTTTAAAAGTAAAATTTACTTGTTACGAATGTTTGACAGAGTTTTCAAGTGTTTTACAGTAAGTAGTAAATTGTAAGTAAAACAAAGAAGTTTTAAGTAAAAGCAAAAATTGATTTTTCTTAATTTTATAAAGGAAAAGTTTTGGGAAAAAATCGTCTTTCCATAAGAAAGACGGAGTTTAATTAGAATAGTAAAAGATAAAATATTTTAGTCGCAATATTAAAAAATTATCATGCAACGTGTATTAGTTATAAAGTTTATAACCCGATTTATGCAACCCAAAATTTTTATCTTGATTTCTTTTAATTTGCACTTTAAAGGTTCATATTTTCATGACTTATGTAAATACCGTTTTACCAGAGACGTACTCTTTTATGAAATAAACCGTGTACTTTATAATCACAACTCCACTGCGCACAAACTACTACTTTCAAAATTACTTGCTCCACTAATTGCATAATTGTCAGTTCCCGTAATTTTCGGTATTGATGTCACCGCATGAGGAAGTGCACGAGTTATTTTACTTTTTTATTTAAATGCAGAAGTTAATTTTTTTATTATTATTAAATAGCGGACTTCTTCTCATTGTAAAACTCCAGCTACTATAACACGATAGATACGTCAATTTATCCAATCTAATAAATTAGAAATCACACATTTTCGACATTTACTCCTCAAACAAAATGTAGAGTTCGTGACAGGCATTATGTGCTAAAGGCCTTAAATTAATCAAGGAACTATAGAACGGCAAGTTCATTTAAAATTTACAACTCCAATTTTATTCAGGGTTTAAGACACACTGAGACCATAACCTTAAAAATGGTTGATTAACTGTTTTCTCAATTTTTTTAAAAAAAAATTACACAAATTGTTTAACAAGAAAGGTGAGATAGCGTACTTGGAGCTCAGTGGTGACAGGGTATTCATCCATGTCAACGTAGTTTTTGTTAGCTCCGGCCATTATAAGCTTATCGCACTCCGGCTCCATCCACGTCGTCACGAACGACGCCAGATTCAGCCTCGGGTTTCCGTCCAGCATTAGCTCGTCGTTGATGATCTGGTACGCTGCTTCCTTCGGGATCGATTTCTCCGGCATCTTATGCCTGCAGAATTGATACAAATTTTTTTAAAAAAATGACTAAGGACGCATTCGTTAAATGCGTCAGATCAAGAATTTTCCCAGGCAAACATACCGGGGAAGGCAAGTGCGGCCGTATCGGGAAGCGAAGGTACAGTGGATGGAGTCGTCGGATTGGGAGGATGATGCATTGGTGAGTACCATTTTGGCGAAGAAGGCGGAAGAATTGATGTGAAAAGATTAGGGAGCAAGTAACGACTTATATAGTATTAATGGTGAGTGGAAAGACGATTAAATATAAAACCGGTGAAGCCAAAACTAGGAATTTTCCGTGTGTGAAAAATCAATCGAGTATGACGTCACCTATTTTTAAGTAGTCTCATTTCTGGAGGCAAAAAACCCACCGGTTGCGCCTAATTGATTTTTGCGTCTTTCATGTGTGAAACGGGATTCAACTTTGGATTATATTTTTTAAGTGTATTTTTTTAATTAACGCGTTCAAGTTAGCTTAGAAGGAATTGAAAGTGAACGGTATTGTCGAATACGTCTAGTTTTATATAGTATATACAGTAAACATTCTATAAATTAATAATTTGTAACACATCGTCAATTTAAAATAAATAATCACCTGTTTATGAGATCGTGGATTACTTCATTGGCAAAATATTGGGAAAGACGGTTTTTCCATAGACTTATGAAAAGACGGGGTTTAATTATAATAATAAAAGGTAAAAGGTCTTCGTTGCAATATTAAAGTTTCATTATGCAACGTGTAGTAGTTATAAATTTTATAACCCGGTTTATACAACCCGAAAATTTTATCTTAATTTCTTCTAATTTACACTTTAAACCTTGGTCTTTCCATGATTTATGGAAAAATCATCTTTCAAGAGACGGACTCTTTAACAAAAATAAACGGAATTAAATTATAGGGAATAAGTTGAAAGAAACGTAGCCAAATTTATTACTCCCTCCGTTTTTCTATAAGTGGCACCATATGTGTAGGTGCTTGGATTTTGGGTGCAGAAAATAAGTGGATGAAATTAAATATTGAATGTAAAAAAGCATAATGAGTGGATGAAATTGAAGAAATATTACCAAAAATGGAAAGTGTGCCAATATAAAAGAAACAACTCAAAAAGTAAAGTGTGCCAATAATAGAGAAACGGATGGAGTACATGTTAGTATTATTTTGTTAGGCTATCTCCTATTATTCTTTGATCTAAGTTAAGTTTTTAATTTTTACATTCGAACAAAATTTTTGGAGGCGGCGAATCACAAAATTAAAGATACCAATAAACAATTATTCAAGAGAAAATTGTGTGTTCGAAATTCGGGCTACAATGGGTGAACAAAGCCACCTCCAACATATTTATGAGAAATTACGCTATGACCCAAAAAACTGTTACAATGTTATCATTCTCTCCAAAATATGGAATTTTTGTTATTCTGGCATAAATATAGAAATAGAAAATAAATTATTTTTTCGATGGAATGTTGGGAAGCGTTAGTATATATTTTAGAGTAACTTAGAGTCGATTACTTAGACGTAAGCAAGGCAAATTGGAAAAGATTACGGATATGTTCTTGTGCCCAATTGTTGATAAATATTTCATCACGGGATTGGAAGATACAATGGGATGTATAGGGTAGCATCACGTTCGATCATATTATAATTTGAAGTTACGAGTAAAGTTTTTACATTTTGCACTTAGGTCCCCCAAGAAAGTTGGAATAGTCGAATCACAGAATTGGTGACACCAGAATGAAATTCAATAATATACGATTACAATTTTGCGATTTGGGCATGTATGGGTAAGCGGAATGTCCTCGAAAGTTAACACTGATTACTTGTACACAATATTTAAAAATTACACTATGGCCCAAAATTGTGTTGCCGCAATATCCATTGCTTCAAAATACAAATGTTTTGTTATTCTGGCATAAATATAGAAATATAAAATAAATTATTTTTTTGGTGCGGTGTTAGAAATTGCTAGTATATATTCTATAGTAACTTAGAGTCGATTACTTGGACAAAGTAAGGGAAATTGGAAAAAATTACGGATATGTTCTTGTGCCCAATTATCGATAAATATCCATTACAAACTTGAAAAATACAATGGAGACCACGGCGGAGAAGGTCATGCCTCTCATATCAATTGAGAAAAGGAAGAAGAACGGCGATGGAAAGAAGAACGGTGCAGAGGGAAGAAGAAACGACGGCGAAGAATGGTGGGGGAGAACGGTGACGGGAGACCGCTGGGGGAGAACGGCGGAGGGAGACCGATCGATTGAGAAACCCTGGAGAAGAACGGTGGTGTAGAAGGCCACGCGTAGAAGAAATGGTGGGGGAGAAGACCGATTGATTGAGAAATCCGGCGGAGGGAAAGAATGGAGCAGTGACGGAAGCGGAAGGAAAAAATTGAGCGGTGGTGGAGGATAAAGGGTTGGGATGCAGCGGAGGATAAAGGAAGGAGAAAAGGACTTGGGGTATCAATTTAATCATTTTTTTTCTTTTTTAATAGGGGTAAAATTGTCATTTCATTAAAATTCGGTCAATTCTTGCGTTGACAATTGGAGTCAATGGCTCCCAGAGTTATATTGGCAAATACATCATAAAGTTATAGTTATTTTGATATTTTCTCATTTTACAAGATTATATTGACACTTTCAATATAAAGTCAAAGTTATTTTGACACTTTACTCTATAAATTTTGATTCCATCCTTACGGCTCAATAAATTGTATTCTAAAGGTTTATCGAGGTGAAAGCGAGTACTATGGTTAATGGATTACTTTCTTTGGGTAAATCTTTTGTTTCTCTTCATAATGGATCTGAAATTGGCCGGTTATTAAATTCTTCACGTCAACGACTCGTATGGGCCTTTTCTGTCTCTTGGGCTTGTCATTTGGTGCCCGTTACGACACATTGCCCATTGGCATGGTTTTCCAAATTTACAAATAAAAATAAGGCCAAAACACATTTCTAATCCTAAATTTTAGTTCAAAGTGTTAATATAACCATGTCAATTGAAGAAAAAATATATTAATATAATCTTAATCCATTATCAACTGTGCCAATCTAACCCTAATTATTGGTCGAATTGTACGAATATATGAATCTTTGGCCGATTTAAAAATAATAATCTTTGGCCGTTAAAAAAAAAGAATCTTTGGCATTTATCTCAGACTTGGGATGAAAGCCTTGCTGATAGAATGTTAACAAAAGATGCTAGGCTTTGGTATTTAAAAATTCTTACTCAAATTCCCCAATTTCGATGTTGATCTAACGAATTTAGACATTGACCAAAAATTGAAATGATATAAAACATCCCTTAGGTCAAAGCTGAAAAATTAACGCTCATTTTACCCTTGTTTTCTTTTTTTACTTTACAACCCACCCCCGTTGTTCCCCGTCCGCCGTCGCTGCTTCGTCGCCAATTAAACACACCATCACTTGGCTGACACACCACCACCAGGCCCATCGCTCTGTTCACCGCCGATTAAACACACCACCGTGGTCGGAAACCCTAGCCCCACCGCTCTGCTACCGTCGCAGAACCCTAGCCCCATGTTGGAAACCCTAACTCCACCGCTCTACCCACCACCAATTAAACACACCACCACCGCCGACCGAAACCTCCCTCACCACTTTTCCCTCATGTCACGAAACCCTCAGCCGCTCACCGGCTCAAGTTCACATGTCTTTCGCACCATCGAAGAAAACTGAAGACCACCGCTCATAGAGATGAGGTTGATGAAAGATGTAGATGAAGCGGCTACGGAGGGTGAGTTGTGAAGATTGGCACTTTCAGCGGCACCAGCGGAGTGGAAGAACACGAAGGAAAAAGGAAATAGTGGAAGAAAAAATGGGAATAGGGAAAAAATTGAAGGGCAAGTAAGTCTTTTCAAAAAATATGTTTTTTAAAAAAATTAGGGACAAAATTGCCTTTTCATCGGATTCTGACCAACCTGCCGATAAATAATAAGAAACAAGTTTAGAATTAAATTAACACTTTCACATTTTGCATGATTATATTGACCCTTTCACTCACCCAATAGTTAGTCATTTTACCACTTTATTATAAAAATAATTAGTTTACTACAAACCCCAACTTTATTCAAAAAAATTTTGCTAGACCAATGAACGGTTATTCTAATCATAAAAATATCATTTCATTAAGTTTTAGGGTCAAATCATAATTGTTTATACATTGCAATACATTTTAAAAATATTTCAAAGTTATATGAAACTCATTGTTATACATTAAAACAAACATTAAATCACTCCATTAATTATATCAAAACTACATTGGGAAATATACAAATATAACCCTATATATTTGAGAAAATGCAGAGATAACTCTGAGATAATTTTTAATGCAAATATAACTCTAACTAATTGGTGAAAGTGCAAATATAACCTTCTGGTGAGATATCCGGCGTTGACCGTGTTTTTCTGGCGTTGATAATTATACCCCTTACCCGCAGCTGGACCGCCGTCGGACCGTCGTCGGACTGGGTAGGGTTATATCAGCACATTATGAAAGCTGGTAGGGTTATATCTGCACATTCCTAAAACTTATAGGGTTATATCAGCACATTCGTAAAAAGTGTAGGGTTATATCAGCAAATTCGTAAAAAGTGTAAGGTTATATCAGCACATATTATAAAAGCAAAACCCATCAACATTAAAAACCCCATGTACAAAAAAATAATAAAAAAACAATGCATAGAACACCAAAGGTCATACAATCATCAATCCTAACTAAACTCAACAAAATATCATTAAAATCCTTATATTTTATACCATACATAACACATTTTTCTATTTGTGTGACGGGAAGCAAAAGAAAATCAAATAATAAACAAAATATCATCAGAATCCTTTCTGTTCTCCCGAACTAGGCTCATTATTTCTGTTTGTTTCCATCCGACAAGTGCTAAACGACCGTTCACACCATTTAGCAAGCCTTAAATGGTTGTTCGCTGCAGTCGATTTTCGTTGCTCTGAATCGTAGCAGAATTTTACGGTGAGTTAGTGACCCGAAGAAGACGATGTAGATTCGTGGCGAACTAGAAGGTCGCGCGGGGTTAAAATTTCAGAGAAGACGGACATCTTGTTGTCGTTATGTCTTGAACTCGGCAATGATCCAGAATATCTTGGCGTTTCACAGTAGCGTTTCAGTTTCGGGTCATAGGGTCGGGTCAGCAATTCAGGGCGGGTGAGATTCGGGTTTTGGATTTGGACCCGGCCCAACTCATCATTCAGCCCATCTTCAAAATTATAAATATCAATTCAATTTAATTAAAGTCCGTAAAATTAAATTAAAATAGTAATTTTTTTTGAAATGGAATACAAATCAAATTAAAATATTAATTTAATCATCATATAAAATTCAAATTATATTAAATTAAAGGCAAAGTTTTGGGAAAGACCGTCTTTTCATAGGCTTATGTAAAAATGGTGTTTAATTAAAATAATAAATGGTAAAAGATTTTAGTTTCAATATTAAAATTTTATTATGCAACATGTAGTAGTTATAAAATTTATAACTCGATTCATGCAACCCAAAATTTTTATATTCATTTCTTCTAATTTACACTTCAAGAGACGGTATCTAAATTAAAATAGCAAAACATCAAATAAACACAAAAATACACACTGAATTAAATAATTTAAGATATTAAATTAAATACTAAAAATATCAAATTAGAATTGTTAAATATAAAAATCAAATAGTTGAAAGTCAAATAAAATTAATTAGAACTCCATAAAAAAATTTAATATCCAACACAATAATAAAATACAAATTAAAAATAATTAAACATAAAACATAACACTAAAATAAACCTTATTTAAAAGTGGTTAACATCAAATAATTTTGGAATATGTAAAAATAAAACCCTATATATTTTAGTAAGTGCACATATAACCTTGACATAATTGTTAGTGCAAAAACAATCTTAACCACTTTACATAAGTGCAAATATAAGTCTAAAGACTACATTCCCGCACTGACTGGCAATTTCCGGCATTGACCGATCAAAAATGACCAAATGCCCTTTTAGCCTCATACAAAAATTTGAAAGACAAAAATACCCTTTGCTAGCTGTTGTTTTTCCACCACTACCACCAGTGCCATGTTGGCGTCGACCTGCCATCGCTATCCCCACCTTCGACCGTCAGCCCCTTCACCACACCCATCTCATCTAGCCACCCCGCCACCACCTTCCAGCCCCGCCCCAACACCACCTCACCCGCCAAGAACCCAATCGCCACCTCACCCACTGCAAACCTTAGCGCCACTACCCACTGAACCACCATCACTTTCCAGCCCTGCCCTAGCGCCACCTTACCATTCGCGAACCGCTCCACCTCACCCCACCACGCTCGACGCCACAAACCCTAGCGCCACCCCTCTCCCCGCCTTGACAAGCCGTTGTCCCCCTTAATGACCACCCATTTCCACCGCAAACCCTAGTGACCAGCCATCGGGGGATTATTGGCGGATGAGCCAAAATGCCTAGTCATCGCTAACCTTGGACCTCAGCGCCAATGACTACTTATTTCTCATGTGTGCGTTGAACTATATGCCATCAAAGATATACAACGTCACGAGAAGGAACCTCACCTATGATTCCAGTAAAAAGTATAGCATCAACGATTTCAATTACCCTTTGTTCTTCCTTGCGCTGGAAACTTAGGTCCTCGGAGGCCTCAATGGCTCCAGCTCCGGTGAAACCAGCATGGTGAAGCACACCAGAATGCTTACCAGTGTGACCGGAAGCGGTGCTGATCGACGGGAGGATGGGGTAGATGTGCAGATTGACGGGTGGGATTATCGCTGAACTGCAAGAGAGTGGGATTATTGCCAGGAATATGGGTAGCAGCGAAAGAAGAAAAGGGAAGAAACGGGAAGAAGATGGTGGGCCAAAATGGTTAGAGTTAGGGTATAGTAGTCAATTCATCCTTTTTATTTTTTTCTCTTACTTTTTTTGAACGGATAAAATCGCTCTTTCAATCAAATCTGCCCCTAAAATGCGGGATGGACAAAATTTTACTTCCATCAACTATCTAGGGTTATATTTGCAATTTCAATTATAAAAAGTTATATATATTTGCACTAATGTTTATTAGGTAGGGTTATATATGCACTTTTCTCAATAATTTTTTATATGAAAAACACATCAAATTCTAATTATTTAACATCAAATAAGAATATTAAAAAATACATCAAATTATTATAGTTAAACATCAATAAAAAATTACATAATTTTTAGAATATTAAAGTGTGCACCAAAATATGACACATAAATTTTGATGTTACAACGGTGCGAGTAAGTTTTTTCAAATTTTAATACTGATATTTTATTTTTTTATATCATTGTCACATTTTGATGTGACACTTGATGTTATAAAATTTATGTGTATTGAAGTTTTTTAATGTGTTTTTAGTGTATTGGTTTGATGTTTGTCTATTCTAATTTGATATGTATCATAGCATTTTTTATTTGATGTATATTTTAGTATTTTTTATTTAAATTTTCAAATATTTTTATTTTGATGTGTTTTTTTGTGTTATCATTTAATATTTAATTATTTTAATTTGATCTGAATTTTTGGTTTTTTCAATTATTACTATTAAATATTTTTGATTTAATATATTTTTATGTATTTATTTGATGTTTAACAATCTTTATTTGATTTATATCTTTAGAATTTGTTTTGATATTTAACTATAATTTAATGTATTTTTGTTGTTTTTATTTGATATTTTAACTATTTTTGTTTTATTTAAATATTATTATAAATATTTAATTTGATGGTTTAGAGTTTTTATTTGACGTTATATATTTCTAATTTAATGTATTAAAAGTTAGCTGTGAATTATAGTATGAGAAAGACTCATGTGAGACCGTCTCACCATAACTTGTGGTGAGACAAGGTACAAAATAAAGTTTTGAAAATTACATAAACTACCCCATGTCATTTATCATATTTAAATAATTGTATTTAAACCCTCCGTCTCACCATAAAATTATGTGAGACCGTCTCACTCAAGTCTTTGTATTATAGTATTAAGGTCAAATGGACATCAATCCAACAACAAATCTATGTTTCCAGCCCAAAATTAAGACTTGATTTCAGCCAAAAAATTTCACCTGATTTCAACTCAAATCTTTGTCTTTCCTGACTGAACACTCTCATGAATTCCATGTAATGACAGTCGTCGGAACAACGCAAAATCCTCGATAATCGGACCCTGACGACGATGTCGATCAGTGCAAAACCCTCGTGATCGAATCTGACCTTGACGACGTCGGAGAGGAAACGACACAGTTCTTGTGACGATGACACGATTGGTCGATAGGGTTTTCAATAACATTTTTCAACAATGATGAAACAATGAAAACACCGGTGAAGGACGACAATTTTCAACAAGACGATTGGATTTGCCCCGGCGAAGGAGAGGAATCCATATTCACTGGAAAACACCCGTGAATTTAAGCTCATTGACAACAGGAAACTGGCCGTTGGCGGCGAAGAAGATGAAGTCCGAGGGTTCTGTTTTTATTTTATTAAATTCGCATATAAGTCTATGAATATTAGAAGTTCTTTAAAAAATATCCCAAATTAAACCTTATTACTTTTCAGCCCTAAATATAAAAGGCTCATTCTTTATGTTTATAGTAATTGTGATTTGATACCCGTCTTACTATCAATTATTATATATAGTTTTTTTAATCCAATCTTAAACAACCAATTTAACGAGCCTGCTTATAGTTTGTAGTGTGTACATTTAAATTGTCCTTTATTATAACCTCCTTTGAACGTTCTTTCAACTCTACTAAGTTCTTAATTTCGAGTTCAGAGAATTTTTCAGCCTCCAAAGTTGGTGAGATATCTGTATCTCTTATTAATTATTATCTAATAAAATGCCGGTACTTACAGCCGAATTTATTATTTCTTGACGACGAGTTGAAGTCCTTCTGGTACCAACTTATTGAAAATGATTTTGATTTGATAAGGCACTTAAACACAAGTGTGAATGGAGTGTAAGAACAGCCGTAAATGCACTAATTTGTAGTTGAAAAATAAGCAATGCTCATTAAAATTGTAGTTTTTTTCAAAGACAAATACTCCCTTTGTACCAATTCAAGATGCACACTTTGACTTTCAACAGTTGACTCAAAAAATATTTGATCATTAATATCTTTTATTAAACATAATTAAAACTTGTAAAAAGTTGATATTTTGAAAATATATGTTATAACGAATCTAACAAGGTATCACTCAATAAT
>JAULKM010061484.1:0-12306 GCA_032355605.1 Rubia tinctorum | reverse complement strand
AAAGAATTCGACATTATCACATTTATCTAGCATTCATCAAATCATCAACAACATTAGAAGCTCTAAATCATGCTCTTAGATTTCATATCAAAAGAAGGGAGAATTAGCTAATTTCTCCAAACTCTAACACAATATCATGCAAGCAATTCATATACTCAAACTTGCGATATCATTAATGTATTCAACAACCCAATTCAAAAACAATAAATACACAATAGCAAATCACTAAATTGCTTACATGTAGATCTCAAGACATGGGCTTGGAAGCCTTAATCAATTGCTCCCAAGGTTATTTTTAGCTACTAGAACCTATACTAATTAATAAAAGAAAATCAAACATGAATTCAAGAAGAAACTAAGATGGAAAATATGAAAAAACTAGGGTTTTATGGTCTGAAATCGTGATAGAAAAGTTGAGGAAGAAAGAGAAAAGTAATGAGTATTTATAGTACAAAAAGTCCAAAAAGTAAGGCTGGGCTGACGACCGTCGCGACCCGTGACGGCCAGAGTACTCTGCCCTCACATGACTTCTTCTCTTTGGTCTTAGTGTAGTTGTCTCCTCTTCCTTTCTTTGGGTATTCAAAGTCTTCATTGTCTTCAAATTGGATTCTTCAAGGTCTTCAAATCTTCAACAATTACCTCGTCTCACGGAATCCTTGTTAGAAGTGACAAAATAGAGTATCCAAAGCACAAAAGCCTACCAAAATGAGTACAAATTATCCCAAAATCATCGTATAATATGGACACATCAATACAATAATTTCACAATTCTCACTCCCCAAGAAACTAAGATAACCTATCCAACTAACATACCAAATCAAAGGTGAAGCTCAATAAATTAATTTTGTGTGAAACTAAGTTACTCTACCAAAAGGACTTCAAAAAGACAATCAAAGAGAACCATATGATTGTTTTCTTCTATTTCTCTCAATTTTCTTAGGAGCCCTTTCGGGTTTTCATCCTAGTTTCCCACAATTATTTTTTTAATTTTTGAGCTCACTCCTCACCTTTTTCCACACCACGTCATCTCACTTTTGAATAGGTATTTCAACCTATCCCAGGCCTTTCCCATAGTTGCCTAAGTCGACCTTTTGGGTTTTTGACTTAGCTGGGCATAGTTTTTCATTTTTTTGTGTAGCAAAAAATACCTCAAAGGTGGGCTTCATACTACAATGAAGATAAGAGAAAATAAACTAACACCACCAAAGTGTTCCATCATCCCAAACTAAGAAAAAAGGTGTTCTCACACCTATAAAACATTTTTCAAAAACAAAACAAAACAAATTTTCAAAACAATGAGGGAAAGAAAATAGAGAAAGTAGTCATCATCCAAATCCAAGGAAAAATAGGCATAAAAAGATAGAAGCAAAAGAGATGCCACAATAATGAAGGTGTTCCAACTCCCTTCCCCACATTTAGTTCATGCATGTGACCAAGGTAGAGAAGGATTGGAAACAAAAAAAAAACTTCTCAACGCCATCCGCCACGTCTGGCTCCACGCACCTGTTCGTGCGTTCCCTAATAAGGGTGATCATCTCCAATGCCCGTGGCTCTAATTCGCTCTGTGACCTCCTGGATGCCGTGGTGGAGTAAGCCCATATCCATCCTCATGTACTGCAGCGGCTTATCCACCCTATCAAACTTGTAAGCTGTATCATCCACGTGATAGTCAACCCTGATAGTGAGCTAGCTCGTATCCTGCTGGACCCCAAAAATGGAATGTCCCCAAGACTTCATCGAATTCGGATCATGTCTCAGAGGCTGGGCCCCATATATCGTACGGTAAAACACACTATTTGAATCTCGATGAACCATGCTCCTGGAATGGGTTGTACTGTGAATGCTGCCAGGACGGGGTGCTGGGAAGGAATGAAGATGATGTGTCTATATTTCTCAAATTATGGTGGCCCACAGCTTCTTTTCTTGCTCGCCTTCCCAAAATAGTGTGGGGAGATATGGTGCGCCTGTGTGAACCACTAGAAATGTGCCTCAAAGAATGGTCAGGCTCAACCTGAATATCAATCAGCCCCATGAAAGGTAGCGGTAAGAACAGATGCTCAACTGAGGGAGGTGGTATAAACTGAGGAACGTGATCGACCGTCTGAGTTTGGTCCTCGCGGCATGGGGGGTCTCATAAATTTGGCGCCTTTGTAGCGCCAGTAGATCCATCCAGCACCCAACTGAATATTAGTCGCCTCTACCAAAGCACCAAAGGTGAGGGTATACGGAGTATTTGGGTTCTACCGCATACCCTCCTCCACCGGGAAGTTGAAATGAGCAACCAGAAGTGATATCATGCCCCCAACTGCTATCTTCCCTGCCGTTCTCGTGGAAATATCATAGCAGTGGGAGATGAAGTATCGGGACAGGGTCGCCCTGTATAAATCAAACACAAAGTCCTGTAGTCTCACTCGGTCGAAGTGGTGGCCTCTCCATGGAATATCACCATTATAGTCAACAACCTCTCCACATACCTCAGTTCTATATGCACCATATCATTATTCTTGCTCGCCTTCGCCCGGGGCCGTCAGGTGATTGTGGGCCAGAACTTACCAACATAGAAACCTTAGAAATACTCAGCGTGACCATTCACCACGGTCACATACTTCCACCCAAAACACATGGCAATCACTTGAAAGATTATGGAATGAGCATCGTCCCTTATTCAAAATATGGCCACTTTTTCCCCTCCCTATTGATCTTCATCTTGAAGGTAGAGAGGAACTCTAATGTGTGCTTAGTGTATGTTGGGGCCTACTTCTTCACGAATCTCTTCAAACATACCCTCTTCAAGAGAACCTTGACTAGTTTGTGGAGGTTGAGGTCCTTAAGGACTTACTCGTCCAAAAACCTAATCTCCAGGATGGGGCGCCCCACAAGATGCCCCCACTATGCCTTGTGGTCCGGATGGAGTCCCCGCAGTCCCATGAAGGACACACTTGGGCTGGCTCTCTGCCTCACCATCTCAATAACAAGAACAAGTACATAAATAATAACAATATAATAACAGCCCACACACAGTTTACCCACAGTCAAATCCTTTCCACAAAACTTATGCAATTATCACAAATCACAAACAATCCCCTCTAACAAATTCATCAATATGAAATTTCCCAAGAATAAAAAAATAAAAAAAATTCAAGTGTACCAAGGAAGGGTTTGGCCGATTACTAAGTTAGGAATTGGTGATGGAATTTGACGAATTTAGGCACGTAGACTGTCCGAGACTCCCCCAAAAGTAAATGACGTGTCCATTTTATATGATTATTTTATAACCTTTTGGACTTTCTTTGGTATGATTCTATGCTCTAGATCCTCTATTTATCCTTGAAATTTTCTTAGGAAAATTAAGAGCAAATTTTGAGCTCTTATCACTTTTCTCTTGAATTTTGTGTGACAAGGCAACCGATTGAATATTTTAAGACCATGAAGACTAATTTTGAAGAATTTAAGACTAGAATACTTGAAGGAGAGATGATGAAAACTTAGACAAGAAGAAGTAATGAAGAGCAGCCACCCCTGTCTGTCGCGAGTCGAAACACATAAGTCGCGAGTCACGACAGCCAGCTGTCCAGATTTACTTTTTTGACTTTTTTTTTACTATAAATAGAATCTTATCCTCTCTCCTTAACACAACTTTTTCTTCCCAATTTTTACAACTCCAAAACCCTGGTTTCTCTAGTTTTTCATCTTAGATTATGTTTGATTTGTTGTTTATGTTTAGTATGAATTCTTGTAGCTAAACTTAGTCTTGGGAGAAATTGATTAAGGCTTCGAAGCCCATGTCTTGAGAATATTTTCTACATATTTAATGCTTTTGCTATTGTCTATTTGTGAATCTTTTAATATGATTTCTTAATATAATTAATATTTTTGGAAGTTTGAGAATATGAAATGCTTGTATGATAACTTGTTAGGGTTGGGAAAAAGTAGCTAAGTTTCTCCTCTTTTGATATGGAATCTAAGAGTATGAATTATAACTTATAATTGGGTTTGTTATATGATAATTGCTAGATGAATGTGATAATATTGAACTCTTTGTCATATTTGTTTAAGGTAGAAAATAGGAGAGGTCTTTGAATGTTAAACTTTCTTGACTAATCTTAGTAAATACATAAATTGGTTCAATATTTAGACATTTGGATTAATGTTTATAAGTCTTACCAAGCTTGTTGATTCTTAGTAATCAATGCAACTAATGGATATCTTTATCCGTTTCTCGACTAAAGGGGTCACTAGTGAGATTTAACAAGAGATGTCGAATTCACTCTTGTAAACTACTATCAAAGAAGGATAGAAGATTTACCTTCACAACAAGTAGTTAAAGTAGTAAATAGGTTGTGGATTCAAGGATAGATAAGAGGCTTGGAGGTGGAAATCAATTGCGCCCAAGGTCCCGTAACTTGTGTTTTACTCACTTTCTGGTAGCTTGTTGCATATTTAGCATATTACTTTACTTTGCTAGTTGTCTTGTCTTTAATTTCATAACTTAGAAAAACCAACCAAAAGTCCCATCTTTACTTGTTTTTATATATCTATGTATATTTATATTTAGTCTAGTATCCACCTTATATGTTTACACCCTTAGGAAAATCCCTCTTTCTTGTGGACGACCCCAATTTACCACTGTCTACTTTATTGTATTTAGGAAGCATGCATGACTTATATATTGTAACTTTGATAGGTACGGTGACAACCTCCTTAATTTTGGCGCCGCTGCTGGGGAAGAGGCATTTATTTTTAAGTTTTTGACATATTATGTATGAAAATGTCTTGGTTGTGAATGTTTTTTAGTTTGCTATTATTTAATTTTTATTTGATCTTCAGTTGGTTTGGAGATGTATTGTTCAACTTCTTGTTGTATGGTTCATACTCGATCCTTTTCACAAGAACCCTTACACTACGACCCCGAGTTATAATTGAACTTGAAAAGGGCTAGGAGGCTTTCTTTGGAAAGTGTGAATAATACCCTTCCTAGTGACCATTTTGCGGAACTTTCTACTTCTATGGAGCAACAATATGAGCATCCGGAAGAAGAGCCTTCCCACCCTCACCTTCAAGGAGGGAATGTCCCGTTAAGGCAAGTTCCATTGAGGGAAACTATGACTCCTAATCTCTAGCAACAACCAATGTGCATTACATATCCGGTGGTTGGGCCTAATGGCCACTTTGAGCAAAAATCCAGATTTATACACTTGCTACCTTCATTCATTGGTAGGAAATGGGTGAACCCCAAAAAATATCTCTCCGACTTCCACATAGTTTGTTGTGGTATGATTCCCAAAGGGGTGGATGAAGAGCTCTATAAATTGTAGGTATTCCCATTGTCATTGTGAGACGCTGCAAGAGATTGGCTCCACTACCTTCCATTCGGAAGTATCAACTCTTGGATTGAATTGAAAAGAAAGTTTCTATCCAATTACTTTTCGGACTCAAAGTCCGGCACATTGTAGAAAGACATAAAAAATATCCTCTAATGGTATGAAGAGTCATTCTACAATTATTGGGAGAGGTTAAAGAAGCTTCTCTCTAGTTGTCCTTATCATGGCTATTCACAGGGAGATTTGATATACTACTTCTACAATGGTCTTCTTGATGAAGAAAAACAAGCTAGTGAGGGGATCCTGTAGTGGTTCCATTGGGAACAAGACTTCAAGGGAGGCTACAGAGATCTATGAGGATTTAGTCGAGGAGTCAAGGAACTTTAGTATAAGGGCCGATTTGAGAAGGCAAAACCACAATAACATAAGTGCTCACTCCAACAATGGAAAGCTCAAGGATCAAGTCTTGACACTCACTTCCATGGTCAAGGCTTCGATGAAACAATCGGGAAATAAACCTGATGTGAAATCTTGCGAGATTCATTCCTCACCACATCCTACGGATGCACGCCCTAGTTTGCAAGATGATTATGTGGAGGAGGTGAATGTCGTGGGTTTTCAAGGAGGCCAGGGATATCAATGGAACCAAGGAAACCAAGGGTACCAAGGTGGTCAAGGCTATCAATACCGGCCTTACAATTTTGGTAATAGAGATCACCCGAATCTCCGATATAGAAATGCTCAAGGAGGGAAAAATGCCCCAAAATGTAGCCCTCAACAACAATACTGGCCTCCACAAAAAACTTCCCAAGGCTTCAAGATAAACCCATGATCAAGGTGAAAGTTAGGGGATGTCAAAGGATGAAATCATGCAAGCCATTGGGAAGTTGAGTTTATGTGCGGAAAAGGCCAAAAAATCCAAGAGAAAATTGAGTCAAGTTTAAGAACTTGGAAACTCAAGTGAGCCAAATGACTCAAATATTGAATCGAATGAAGACACGGGAAAAGGGAAAACTTCCTTCCCAACCAAAGATAAATCCTCAACAAAATATGAGTGCCATCTCATTGAGGAATGGAAAGGAAGTGAAAGAGCCCCAAGGAAAAGATTGTTGTTGAGCGGATGCTTGAGAAAGAAGAGAATGCTGAAAAGAAGGCTGAATAATTGGCTAATGAGAAGGTGAATGAGGGGGAAGAAATCGAGGTCGAGACCTTCATGCCAAGGCTGGGATCAAATCCCAAAACCTCTCTTCCTCACAAGAAGTATAAATTGGTGGAGATCCCCATCTATGTACTGTAACCACCATTTCCGGAGGCCTTGAAGGATAGGAGAACAAAGGAGGACAACAAAGACATCTACGAAACATTTCGTAGGTGGGAGGTAAATATTCCACTCTTAAATGCTATAGATTGAATTCCTTGGTATGCTAAATTTCTCAAAGATTTGTGTACCGCCAATATGAAACAAAAATTGAGGAATAAAAATAAGAGTGGAAAGAGTGAGTATGTCTCCGTTATTTTTGATGATGAACTACCTCTTAAATGTGATGATATGGGAATGTTTATAATCCCTTGCGTGACAGGAGGACAATCCATTAAAAAGTCCATGCTAGTTTTAGGTGCTTCAATTAATGTAATCCCATGTGAATCTAGATGTAGGTATTTTGCACAAAATGGGGTTGTTATCCAACTAGGCAATTACTCTAGCACATACCCAACAAGTATTGTGAAGGATGTGTTGGTAAATGTATGCTCTTTGACATTCCCCACCGATACCTATGTTATTGATATGAAAGATGATAATCATGCCAAACCTATGCTACTAGGTAGGCCATTTTTAAAAAAATTGAGGAAAATAATTAATGTACATAAAGGAACCCTAACCATGTAGTTTAATGGGCGGATAATAGAATTGGACACTAATAATTCTACTGATCATCCTAGTTTATGCCACTTTTTCCAATTTATTATTTTTGTCGATGAGATAGAGCAAGATGTATGTGAGCCCAATGATGGTAGTTCCTTTAATGTTTCCCTAGATAACGCTTTGAATGATGCTTAGTACTAACTTGAAGGAAAGAAACAACGATGAAGACTTTCTTGGGGGATTAACAATCAACACCTCTCATGTGTCCACGGGAAAACCAACAAGGGTGGGTTTCCCTCCTCCCCATGAGTGTAAACCACCATAGAAATTTCTTAAATGTTCATCTCTTGGAGAAAGAGCGAAACCCATGAATGCTCATTTAATTGATATTACCATGGAATAAAATGGGGAGTTATTAAGCATATTGAGGGAGCATGAAGAATTCGTAAGCTATGTTCGCCAAGTTTTGTTGGGGGATGATGTGGATCCCAAATATATTATCCCAGATCAAGGAAAATAGACCGATCTTTTTGGTTCACGTGGTGAATAAATCCTAGTAGGGGAGTAACTCATATCGATGACGTTAAATAAATTTGGTTTTGATCATCCGAATTGTCATTCGTGACTTTCCGTTGATGTTGTTTCAATTTGAGTTTTTGTCATTGTTTTTGTCATTGTTTTTTCATGAATTTGTAGTAAAGAGAAGGCAAATCATTGCAGGGATGAAGGAGTGAATGCCATGAGAAGAGAAGAAAAGGCTTGGAAAGTTCTTAATTGAAAATATTTCTTAGTACTAGGAGACCCTGTCTGTCGGGAGCACGACGAATAGGGTATTTTTACAACTCCCAGTCAAGTTGGTCATAATTTATGACAAAGGGGTCACGAGTCGCGACCAAAATCAAAAATATTTTCTAAAAAATTGAACTCTCAGTTCCAATATTTTGCGTGTCGCGAAGGTACTATCGTGACACGTAACAAACCCTCACGAGTCGCGATGGCCTCGTCGCCATCACGACCACAATCATGATTTTTTTAAGAAATGCCAACTTCCAGGTCCATTTGTTCGCGAGTCGCGACAATCCCATCGCGATTGCGATTAAAATCAGAATTTTGGATGAAAATGTGAACTCCTAGTTCCAAATTGCTGCGAGTCGCAATCGCGACTAAATTCAAAAGTTTTGTGAAAATTTTTAAGTCTCAGGTCCATTCTGTCTCGAGTCACGACAACCCTGTCGCGATCACGACAGAAGTTTGACTTCTGCAAAATAGTTTGACTACCTTTTCGCGAGTCTTGACATACCCATTGCGAGTCGCGACACTGAGCCTATTTGAAAAAAATGGGCAGAGACTTCATTTTCTCTCTTTCCTCTCCGCCTTTATCAGCTCAAAACTGCCATTCCTCCACCACATCTGCACAAATCCACTCAAAATCAACCTTCATAACACTGAAATAATTATTCATCCATTCCCAATCCTCTTCCATTCCAAAATAACCCAAATTCGGCCCAACCATCAACGAAATCCGAAACCCTAGGTTTTGGGAATTTTGCAAATTTGAGTTGATTAGGGCTAGGATTCTTTGTGGGATCAATTTTTCCATCACCCTACACATTTTATTGGTACATTTCTTCACCTTTGTGTTCCCAAATCGTGATATTGATGCATATGGTGATTTTTATGAATTTGTGGGATTTTTGGAATATTTTGTCATATGTTTTTGTTCATTGTATGGATTTGGATTGTTAACATGGTGAATATAGCTTGATATTGGTATGCGATTGATAGATGATGCTTATGCTAGTTTATCTTTGGTCATGAAAGATATAATTGTTTGACTTGTTGATATTGGCTAAACATGTTGATAAGTAGATATGGTTGTGCTTTTGGAGAATTGCATAAATAACTTTTGGCTATATGATGAACTCATTTTGTTGGTGAGTTATAATGCATGATCTAGATTTTTGAAATAGGACATAATTATGTCCTGGTTTATCTAGAAATGCATTAGGATTGGATTTTACATGTATGAACATATACATATTTTTGCATCTTTATAGTTAATTTTTGATGATTTTAGTTTGTCGACTATATCATTGTAACTATGATTCCTAATTTCCATAATGATGCTTGGATGTTTGTCACTATATGTTCTATACTTTCGTGAGATAAGTTCTTAATGATGATTGAATGATCCTATCTCTTATGTCCTTGTGTGTTTTAAGTTGTTTTCTGTGTTGATAGATATGGCTCCGAAGAGCCAAAAGTTACTCGAGGTTAGAACCCATCCGCTTTGTTCCCACCGACACCCAGCCAACACTGGTGCCACCACCAAACAGATTTATTAGTTTGTACCTGATCACCGGAGAATATGTAGAGAGGTGGGACTGGTTGACATCAAGAATGGTTCAAGAGATGTATTTTATTGATGAGCGAGCATTGGAATCTATCGGGTTGAGAGATCCGGTTCTCTAACTATTGAATAAAAGAGGTTTGGATGATTTCATGAAACACGCCACACCAAAATACCAGAGGTACACCTTGGAGTTTCTTTCCACGGTGCAGGCATACAATTCAAAGCACGGGGAGCCCTGGTAGAGGTTTATCCGATTTCATCTTAATGATCACTCGTATGAGATGACCCTCTCGTAGATAGAGGCGACATTCGTTTGTAATACAGTGGAGATTCGATAACGGTTTGATCCAGAGGTACAGTCCCTCACCCTTGAGGAGGACTTTCTGTTCTGGATTTCCATCGCAGATAAATTTTGGAATGTGAGAAATAAGAACAACGTCATCATGCACACTTGTATTTTCTTTGTGTATCGCCACTTGTCTACTACATTGTTCTGTCGGGCTGAGGCGACAAATTTTCCTAACGAGGAGATCCAGTATTTGTGGCAGCTGAATAGCAAGGGCACATGTTACGAGAGGTGGCCAGAGTTATTGATTGCCAATGTCATCGAGGCAGCAGAGAAGGAAAAGAATGAGATATCGATGTAGGGCATTATCACCCTTCTTTCAGAGCATTTGTAGATCACCACTCCAAATTTTCAGCGTCTGGGTTGGGTGAATCATGCCACATTACCTTGGTGCGGGTGGCTAATTTCCATCTTATCAAGGTCACAGCTGACCCAGGCACATTATACTGGTTTTATGGGGTGAGCGAGATCACCTTCATGAAGCTCCTTCAACCCTAGCGGAATAAGGGGCGGTGGACACATTGGTTGCTGACTTGGAAATAGAGCTGGATGCAGTGTGCAGAGAAAGTTTTGAGAAAGAGCTACATAACCTGCTATTCCTGACCGAGGAGGGCACCCTTCCCTTCACTCAGGATGGACCACATTCTCCTCCTCAATATGATCTTGAGCCGATGCAGAAGGAATACACAGTCAGTTCACTTAGCCTCCTCCAGAATTCTACACCCGAGTGGAGGGCATGATATTGGAGCACTTCATGTTCGCCTCCCAGAGCTTGCTGGATATGGATGAAGCATTTGATTATCTCTTATTCCAACTCTATAAGATGCAGTCACACTCCGGTGGTTCCCCGAGCCCTGATCCTGAGGTTGAGAGGCATAAAGCAAGGCGTAAGAGGAGCGCAGACTGGTTGGCTCTATATCAACAGCGCTACAGTAGGGATTGCAATGCCGGTGCCTGTCCATCCCATTCCTGATTGTGATCTATTTCCAATCCTCCACTATGATTCGTACTGTTTTTGCTCTTTTGTGTCTACATTGAGGGAAATGTAGCGTTTTAAGTGTGGGAAGGGGAAATATCACTATACATGCTTTTGGATTTGGATGTTTTTGGTTTT
Organism: Rubia tinctorum; assembly: GCA_032355605.1. Classification (NCBI taxonomy): domain Eukaryota; kingdom Viridiplantae; phylum Streptophyta; class Magnoliopsida; order Gentianales; family Rubiaceae; genus Rubia; species Rubia tinctorum. The sequence goes on along the minus strand of JAULKM010061484.1, from coordinate 1,308 downwards.
GGATGGTTTATGATACTTTTGGATTTGATATTTTGTAGTCTTGACATGTGATTGCTTTTGCTACTTTGGATTGGAAAAAACTAAAAAATGGAAAAAATTGAAAGTTTTGAAAAAATAGAACATGAAAAAGAAATAAAAAATAAAAAGCAAACCTGCTAAGTTGAAAATCCGAAAGGGCAATTTAGGCAATATTGGGGGCCCGGATAGGTCGAAACCCCAAAGGGCAGCCTAGGTAAAAAATGAGAGGCTAAATGTGTGGGTGAAATTTGAGCCAAAGAAACATTATGTCTAGCTAGGATGAAAACCCAAAAGGGCTCCTAGGAAAAATGAGAGAAAGAGAGATAATAGGGGAAAATGTTTATGTTACAATTCTACTCATTTGCCGACGTTGGAGTCATAAGATTGTGGTTGACATATGGATTGATGAGTAGCCTAACATCGTAAGACTTCTTGGGATTTAGTAACTTAGCGGGGAGGGGGGGGGGGTTGGATGAAGTAGGATCTAAATTCTTGATTCTTTGTGTGCTACATTTTTGGGTTGATATATTGGTATGAAGTGAATTATATGCTTGAACCTTTGATGTGGTTTTAACTTTAGTTGATGCCATTGGATTTTGGGATTATCAATTCGGGATATGGAATTTTTTTAGATCATATTGATAATATACAGTCTGGTTTGGCACATGGACCAATATACTTTAATGTGTTTCCACACTTAAATTTATCATTAACTGATACAAATATACTAGATAGTTTGACTTTGCATGTTAAAACTAATAGTTATATCTATGCTGAAGGATCGGAGCTAATATGTTTATGTTACCGCATTTACTTTAAACCTATATTTACATTAAATCCAAATTTTAAAATAAAGGATAAAAACACAAATGAAACTATAATAATAGAAACAAATTTTAACAAGTCACATATTTCTACTAGAAGAACTATTAATTGGGATGAGATTCCGATTCCAGAAGACTGGAAACTAGAAAAAACAGGAATCCAATAACCCTAAATAGAGTCAAATATAAAACATATTTTACAAACATCAGAAGGAATAGTTCATATACAAATGAACAAACAAAATATTTTAGAAGGAAGAAGATCATATTCTACAATTCTTAGATAAGTAGAACTCCATAAAATAGATCTTTCATGTCTCCATATGTTGATAATCTAGCCAGTTCTTCACACCTGTCAAATGAAAAAATTCAGGATGAAGAAGATTTAGATCATATTGATAATTTGGCAAAAAATAAAAATAATATTGTGAAAGGTATTTATAATATGAAAGATGCAGATATAACT
>JAULKM010061474.1:0-12307 GCA_032355605.1 Rubia tinctorum | reverse complement strand
ATCTACTTAATTGTATTTAGTAAGCATATTGGGCTTAAAAATAGTATCTTTGAGAGGTACGGCGACGACCTCCCACAAATTGATCCCCAAGTAGCTTAACACTTTGGCCCATACATCTTTGGAATAAATTATGTTTTTTGTTTTTATATATATATTCATAAGCCTTTTTTTTGTTGTTGTAGTTATTCTTGGTTTCTACCTTTTTAAATATTTGCCTCAATTATAATCCCATAATTTATATGATTTTTTTGTTTTTCTTCTCGGTTAAACTCTTGCATACCAACAGTTAGTATTATTTATTCACATTAATGAATGAGTCGTTTTACTCTTCATTTACAAGATAGGGAGGGACTAAACAAACTATCAAGAGACCAAGTGAGTTCCTTTTCTTATTTGGTTTTCCTGCTTAAAAATTTGATTTGATTTTCAAAATAGTAGAATTTGAATTGTAGGGTTTTTTAATCTCCGGAGCTGAGAATTTGCAGTGGGATGGCCAAACTTTACCTAAAATGAAGATGCGATTGAAAATATCCACGATTTTTATATTTAAAATTTGTTGTCTGAATTGGTATGTGTTGCTCTGTGTGCAATTTAATGTGTAAATTATTGATTATTTTATGTATTGTTTAATCTCTTATTTATATGATTTTCTTGCTAATTTTCATGCCTACATCCTAATTCTGCATATTGAATCTACCAAAAACGAGAAGGATAAAAAAGATATCCTCACACAATTTGATCCCAATGTAGGTGAAACTTGTTTATCACTACTTCATAATTTAGCTATGATCTGACATCATATATTTACCTTCTCTTCACTGTTCTCTTGTATCCCTGTCTATTCACTTCTAGATTCCTGCAAGGGCATTCCATGATTTATAAACTTTTTTTGTTGTTCATCTCGATTTCTTACTGTTTGATTATTTGCCTTAGCTATAACCCTATGATTTATATGCAATTTTTTGTTCTTGTTCTTCTTGGTTTCCACCAGTTTGATTATTTTCCTCAACTATAATCCCATAATGTGTAAGATTTTTTCAGTTGTTCTTCTTGTTTAAACCCTTGTGTGCCAGCTGTTTGATTTTTTATTAACCAGAATGACTGGGTCATTTTTACTTCTCATTTATAGGATAGGGAGGAACTAAACAAGCTATCAAGAGACCAAGTGAGCTCCATTTCTCCTTTTTCTTTAATTTTCCTGCTCAAAAAATTTGATTAGATTTTTCAAAACGGTAGAATATGATTTGTAAGGTTTTGAAATCTCTTGAAATGAGAATTTTAAGTGGAATGGCCAGGCTTTACCTGAAGAGAAGCTGTGATTAGAAATATCCTTGAATTTTGTATTTAAAAAATGTTGTCTAAATTGGTATGTGTTGTTCGGTGTTCAATTTAAAGTTTAAATTATTGATTATTTTATGTAGTTTTTTAATATTTGATTTGTATGATTTTATTTTTAATATTCATGCCTACATTCAAATTCTGCACATGGATTTTTCCAAAAAAAGGGAAGGAGAAAAAGTAATCCCGACCCAGATTCGATACCAAAGTAGCTAAACTCTTTAGTCCATACATCTTTGGAATGAAATTTATCTTTGTTTTTATATTTATAAGTCTTTTCTTGTTGATGTTCTTCTCGGTTTCACTCGTTTGATTATTTTCCTCAACAATAATCCCATACTTTGAAAGATTTTTTCAGTTGTTCTTCTTGGTTAAACCCTTGCGTACCAACTGTTTAATTATTTATCTACATGAATGATTGAGTTGCTTTACTCTTCATTTACATGATAGGGAGAGATAGAACAAGCATCAAGAGATCAGATGAGCTCATTTTCTTCTTTTTCTTTTATTTTCCTGCTCAAAAATTTAATTAGATTTTTCTTAACTGCAGAATTAGAATTGTATTTTTTTTGTAATCTCTCGAATTGAGAATTTGAAGTGGGATGGCCAGCCTTTACCTAAAAAGAAGTTGCGATTGGAAATATCCATGATTTTTGTATTTAAAATTTGTTGTCCGAATTCGTATATATTTCTTAGTGTGTAATTTAATGTATAAATTGTTGATTATTTTATGTAGATGTTCAATATCTTATTTATATAATTATTTAGATAATATTCATATCAACATCCTAATTCTGCACGTGGATTCTTCCAAAATAGGGAAGGAAAAAATACATCCCGACACAAATTCGATCCCAATGTAGGTGAGACATGTTCATCACATCTTCATGATTTGGCTATGATCTAACATCATACATTTACCTTCCCTCATTGTTCTCTTGTATCTTTTTCAGATGGCGGGGTTGACTGTGTGGTATTAATCTCTAAGGCTAATAAGATCCCCAAATGGTATTGTTAAAATCTTTAGTTTATGCTTGAGAATAAAAACAAGTTAAGTTTTTCATGAACATTGCATTCGAGAACACTTTCTACTCCAGGAACAGGGGCTTATGGCTCAGCAAGAGCTTTTATAGAATTATGGGCCTGCTGATTGACATTAACAGGGCTTCTATGGTGCACAAAAGGCTCCAAGGTATTTAAATCCATCTCATCAGCTCGCGCAACGCTGTGGCAGAAGAGTCCTAGTATTCTTAAAAAGTGGTGATAATAAATGGAATAATAATGAATTGATTGTTCCAATCTCCAATTTGTAATTATCATTCTCAAGAAAACTTTGTGTGATCCCTAAATTGACTTAGCGCAAACATCGAGTTGATGTACTGCACATTTAGATTAAATTTTAAAAAAGTTCAATTTCGCAGCATGTTTAGAGTAAATAAAAAAAATACATATATCGGCTGATAGAAAAAAGTATCTTATTATAAGAAATAAATAGCATAGCACAACATGATCTTTTAATGATATATAATTTTTAATGCATTTCAATCTAAACATTTATCTTGTCGACAAATATAGCAGGACTTTCCCAAAAAAAATATTTATTCAATACAATTTCCTAGAAGTTAAAGTATAATCATGGATATCAATTTTTTATTTATTTTCTACAATTTCATAGAATTTTAAATATTTAATTTATGCTCGATAATATAAAAAAATGCACCATTTCCATGAACAATACTGCTTTCAAGAGCACTATCTACTGTAGGATCAAGTGCTTTAGTGCTCAGCGGTCAACTGTTATAGAACCATGGGTCAGTTAATTGACATCGACATGGTTGCTATGATGCACATAAGGCTCCTGTGTATTTCACCCCACCTCTATTGCCCGCGCGATGCGAGGGCGGAAGAATCCTAATATTCTTAAAAAGAGGTGACAATAATAGGATTAATAATGAATTGATTGTTCCCATATCCGATTTGTACATTCTCAAGAAAAAATTGACTTAGTGCGAATTTTGAGTAGAAGTGCTGCACATTTTGGTTAAATTTTAAAAAAAGTGCAAGTTCGGTGCATGTTTAGAGTAAATAAAAAAATTGATATATTAGCTGATAGAGAAAAAGGTATCTTATTATAAGAAATAAATTGCATAGCACAACTTGATCTTTGAATGATATATATTTTTTAATTCACTTTAATCTAAATATTTGTCCTGTCGACAAATATAGCAGGACTTTCCAAAAAAACGTTATTCACTACAATTTCCTAGAACTTAAAGTAAAACCATGGGTATCTAAATAAATTTATTATTCACTACAATTTCTTAGAAGTATTAATAATTAATTCATGCTTGCGAATAAAAAAATCTACCATTTTCATGAACATTACTTCTTTCAGGAGCACTTTCTACTACATGATCAGCTGATCAGGTGCTCCAGTGCTCCACAAGAGCTTTTACAGAACTATGGGCCTGTTGATTGACATTAACATGGCTGCTATGGTGAACAGAAGGCTCCGGTGTATTTCACCCCATCCCTATTGCCCTCGCAATGCGGGGGGCGGAAGAATCCTACTATAAAGAGGTGACGATAACATGATTAATAATGAATTGATTGTTCTCATCTCCAGCTTGTAATTGTCATTCTCAATAAAAAAATTATGTGATCTCTAAATAAACTTAGTGCGAACTTTGAGTTGAAGTACCGCACATTTAGGTTAAATTTTTAAATAAGTGCAAGTTCGCTGCATGTTTAGAGTAAATAAAAAACATACATTGGCAGAGTAAGCAATAAATAGCATATAACAAAATGATCTTTAAATGATGTGTATTTTTAAATGCATTTCAATCTAAACATTTATCTTCTCGACCAATATAGCAGGACTTTCCAATAAAATTATTATTCGTTACAATTTCCTAGAAATTAAAGTATAATCATGGGTATTTCAAAAAGTTATTAATGTCTTAACTTTCTTAGAAGTTAAAATATTTAATTTATGCTCGAGAATAAAAAAATGTACCATTTTCATGAACATTACTGCTTTCAGGAGCACTTTCTACTGCAAGATCAGGTGCTTCAGTCCTCAGCAGGAGCTTTTACACAAATATGGGCCAGTTGATTGACATTAACATTGATCCTTTGGTGCACTGAAGGCTCCAGTGTATTTCACCCCATCTTTATTGCGTAAGGAAGGCGTAGGCGGAATAATCTAACTAGTCTTAAAAAGAGATAACGGTTACAAGATTCATAATGAATTGATTGTTTCCATCTCTAGTTTGTCATTGTCATTCTGAAGAAAAAATAGTGTGATCATTAAATTAAATTAGTGCAAACTTCGAGTTAAAGTACTGCACATTTAGGTTAAATTAAAAAAAGTGCAAGTTCGGTGCATGTTTAGAGTAAATAAAAAAATATTTATATTGGTTGATAGAGAAAAAGTATCTTATTATAGCAATAAATGTCATAGCATAAATTAATCTTTAAATGATGTATATTTTTTAATGCATTTCAATCTAAACATTTATCTTGTAGACAAATATAGTTTGACTTTCCAAAAATATATATTATTCACTATAGTTTCTTAGAAGTTAAATTATAATCATGGTTATATAAAAATGTTATTGTTCTCTATGATTTCTTAGAAGTTAAAATATTTAATTTATGCTACAGAATAAAAAAAAGTGCCGTTTTCATGAACATTACTGCTTTCAGGAGCACTTTCTACTACAAAATCAGGTGCTTTAGTACTCAGCAGGAGTTTTTACAGAACTAGGGGACTGTTGATTGACATTAACATGGCTGCTATGGTGCACAGAAGGTTCTGTGTAATTCACCCCATCTCTTGCATGGGCGGAAGAATCCTACTATTCCTAAAAAGAGGTGACGATAACAAGATTAATAATGAATTGATTGTTACCATCTTTAATTTATTATTGTCATTCTCAAGAAAAAAAATTGTATGATCCCTAAATTAACTTAGTGCGAAATTCTAGTTGAAGTAGTGCACATTTAGATAAAATAAAATAAAATGTGCAAGTTCTGTTTAATTTTGGATTAAATAAAAAATACATATATTGGCTAATAAAGAAAAACTATATTATTATAAGTGATAAATAGCATAGAATAACTTGAGCTTTAAATTATGTATATTTGCTTAATGCTTTTAATCTAAACATTTATCTACATAATGGGACTTCCTAAAAAATTATTAGTATTCTCTACAATTTCTTAGAAGTTAAAGTATAATTTTTGGTATCTAACAACACCAATGAGAATAGTGTTATGTTGTCTATCAAGTACTCCCCGTCCCAATTGCAGCTGCAATTTAACTATTCGTTTAGTCAAAATTTCTTAACTTTGACCATAAAATTGAATTAGGATACAAGTATAAAAACTATTGCGTGATACCTTGTTAGATTCGTTATAACATATATTTTCAAGATATCATCTTTTCACAAGTTTTAATTATCCTTAGTGAGAGATATTAAGGATAAAAAAATTCAAGTCGACTGTCAAAAGTCAAAATGTGCAAATTGAATTGGTACGGAGGGAGTAAGTCAGATTCATGTAATTCCTCATAAGGAATACTAAGCTCCATGCAAAATTTGATCGAGAAGGAGAATTTTCCGGGAGGAATTTGAAGCTTTAATTCGATGTGCAAAAGGTAAACTATTTTGTGAGAGGAAAAAGTTCCTGGAGTTTAAGTAAATGAGGTTTTGTGAATCTTAAAAACTTAAACCGGGTAACACGTGCATAACTTTGACAGGTGGCAATAAAAATTTTAATGCATTGAGTAAATATAACTTCTCTTTTGAACTAAATATAACGTCTATATTTAATTTTAACTTTATTTTTCCCCCAAAAACAAAACAAGAACAATGGTAAATACCATTTGGAGACAAGATCCCTAAAATTTGTTATCGGTACATAATAACCTATGTATTGCAAGGACGAACCATCAAAACTTCCAAATCCAAAATATGATTTTCAAAAATAATACTTAGAATTTAACTAGAGAAAACACCAATATTACAAGCAAAATTCACTATTTTGTTTGAATAAAGAAATAAACGATTCAATGTGTCTGATTTACACAAAACTGCAACAATGTTAACATCAGCAAATAATTCACTTTTCCTAAATTTGTCCTTGCGGATTCTTCCACAGATATGTTCACTAAAAGAAACAAGATATATGAATGCATTCAGAAGTTGGTTCACGTGGCATTTTTGGTCTTAATCAAAGTTAATGTGTGTGGATTAGCAGTTGTTGATCTAATATACGATAGTGATTCTAAAACTACCATCGAACTTACACCTTCTGAAAATGTTCCTGTGTTACTACCACAATTTTTTTTTTCCAAAGCCGAAAACAAGAATGGAAAATCTAAGAAGATACAAATAGTTGTATCGACAAACTTCAGAAAAACATTATACTTCTCACCAAACTGAAAATAAGAACTACATAGGAGTAATACAAAAAAAGAAGCGATGATTTCTAAAAATAACACAACCATAATTCATACAAATACATTAAAGCAAAGAGTATCATCAACGCTTTTACTTTCAATAAATACTCAATAATTCGGATAAAATCTAAATAAACTAAAACGCAATAAATGGGAGATTCAATAACAAAGAGTAAAATGGATGTTGCGTGTGGAGATCATGGATGGAAAATAAGATAGTAGGGTTATAACATTCCGAAACATAGTGGGGTCATTCATTAATTAAACCAGATAATTATGAATGGTGAGTTTCAGCAAGAATTGTCTAAATACACATAGGATGGCTTTGGCTACTTACTAGGCACACTAAGTTGCTTATCGTAAATGCCTAACGAGTTTAGAAACTTATTGTTCCTCTTAAAAGTATTGATCGGATATTGTTCCTCATGAATAATACTTTTGTCAAAAATTCTATCTTTTTTTTTTCTTTTCTTTTTTCCTCCCATTCAGCACTTCTCCTATGCGATATGTGTCACCTGCAAGCATACCACTTCCTTCCTTCTTACACTCACCTTCAATTAACCTATACGAATTTTTATTCAATAAATTTGGTCTATTCACTTCTCGATTATTGTAAAGCATTCTATGATTTATAAGCTTTTTTTTTCTTCTCGATTTCCTACTTTTTCATTATTTGCCTCAGCTACAACCCTATTATTTATAAGATTTTTTTCTTTTTCGTCTTGGTTTCCAACTTTTTGATTATTTGCCTCAACTATAATCCCATAATTTGTAAGATTATTTCAGTTGTTCTTCTTGTTTAAACCCTTGTGTACCAACTGTTTGATTTTTTATCAATAAGAATGATTGAGTCATTTTTATTTCTCATTTATTAGATTAGGAGGAAAGGAAAAAGCTATCAAGAGACCAAGTGAGCTTCGTTTCTCCTTTTTCTACTCAAAAATTTGTTTAGATTTTTCAAAATTGTATGAAAATTCGCGTGGACTTCATTGATTATTGTGTTGGCATTTGTGAACTAATGTTGAAAAAGAAAAACGTTCCATATTGGAACATGCAGAAAGATTAAGATTTGATTTAGAATAATATTGTGTGATATTGGTTTATGGAAATATGGTGATTATGCAATATTGATTCAGACGTGTTGAAACACAATGGATTTATGTAAAATCCCTACAATTGTGAAATTATATTTATGGAATATTATGGGATATTTGAAATAAGGAAAATTCTTTATTTATGAGATTTGGATATGCTTCAGAAACAGATGAGGAATATATGAATATTATGAAAATAATCATGAAGAGTTTTGATCTGGTCATGAGACTATTTATAGTGGACATCACAGCCGCAATACTAACGAATTTCATTGAGAAAATAGGCACTCAGATTTTATATCTTTCTGAGAGTTCTTGCGAGAGCCAGCGCACATATGTTCCAACATATCGTGACCTGTTGATCAAGTTCAGAATCATACACCTTAATTCTCCCGGAGGAGGAGATCCAACATCGACAAGTTTCAAGGTTAGAGGGAGTTTGATCAAGGCTGATCGATAGGATAGGGAGCTTGCAAAATCCACACGTTGTAATTAGAAAAGATGAGTATAGTTGTATGGTGTACTTTGTATTGTATCTTTCTGATTAGTGGATTTATTCTGAACTGGGCCAGGCCCTGTAGATGTAGGTGAATTTCACCGAACTACGTAATCAAGTAATGTGTGTTCTTTTGTTTAGTTAGATAGGTTATATGGGAACACGAGTTTAATAAATAAGCCAAAATAGGTAAAACCAAAATTTCAATTGGTATCAGAGCTTGGCCACTTATTTCTTACCTTAGTTATATCAAGGAAAGTGTGATCCAGTTTTACCATGGCGACCAAAGAAGGAGCTTCTATTTCTCATTCACCACTGCTGGAATGAACAAACTACAACTACTGGAAGACACGCATGAGAGTTTTTATAAATTCTCTAGATGAACTTGCATGAACCTTTGTTGAAACCGAGTGGAATCACCCAACTTAAGATGAAGAATCCAGCTCAAAGGAGAAAGAGAGAGAGTCAAGTTCAAGGGAAAAAAGCTCAAAGATAAATCATCAGGGTCTCCAGATGAATTGAAGGTTTCACTGGAAATTCAAAAGCATTGAGTGATATCTTCATAGCAGTGGATGAAAATTAGTTTAGCCTCATCTCTACATGTCATCAGGCTAAGAAGGCATGAGATATTCTGCAGACTGGTCATGAAGGAACCAATCGTGTACGTGAATCCAAACTATAGATGTTTTCTACAAAGTTCAAATAATTGAAAATGGAGGAGGATGATACGATTTCCATATTCAATGGAAAACTCAAAGACATCTCTAATATGGCATATCAATTGGGAAAAGTCTACAAGGAAGCTAAGATGGTAAAGAAAACTTTGAGATCACTGCCCAAGAGATTTGCAATGTAAGTTGCAGCTCTAGAAGAAGCTAGATATGTAGTTACAAATCCCTTGGATGAGTTAATGGGATCACTACGGACATATGAGATGACAATGGAATGACCTGCAAAGAAAACTCAGAAGGAGTTGGCCTTCAACGCATTTTCATCACGGGATAACCACGAATCAATAGTGAGGATGGTATTGAAGAACTTGCTCTTATTATGAAAAATTTCTCAAGGGTGGTGAATAATAAATCAAAAGAAAGAACTGGAGGAAATAGACCTCGTGGACAAAACTTTGGAAACAATAATGGTATACGCATGGAGAAAGGAAATCAGCATTTTGCAAGAAATCAAGGTGTTGAAGCAAAACAACCTGGAAGGATTCAATGTAGAGAATGTGAAGGTTTTGGGCATATCCAGGCTGAATGTGCTAATACCTGGAAGAAGCCAGGAATGTCGTATGTCACCTCGTGGAGTGAGGATGAAGAATATGAGAAAGATGAAGAGAAACTTACCAGCAATTATGTGGCATTTGGAGCAAAAGTTCACGATGATACAGAGGATGTTGACATATGTTCCAACACAGATAAGACTGTATGTTCTAACATAAGTCCTTAAGATACCTCCAGTGATGATGAATACCAATTCGTGAGTGATGAACAAATCTACACTACATATGAAAAAATGTATGATATGTGGTTGAAGGTTGCTGATACAAACAAATCCCTGAAGATGGAGAAAGATCAACTGGCTCAGATAGAGAAGGATCTTTTAGCTCTAGTTAGAGAACTTAAGAATGAGATCGAGAAATTGAAAGTGAATCTACATTCTGAGACGGAGAGAGCAGAGATAGTGGAAGAAAAAATTACCAAGTTAACACTGGTAAAGTAAAGCTTGATGATATTCTGATAAAGTAAAGCTCTGGAGATAGACAAGGAATTGGATATGAAAATTTTTCAACCAATACGACAAATCTCAAGGTATAGGTTTAAGAAATAAAGAGAAATATTATCCGCACTCGACAATGAAAACCTCTCATCTACAACTATTGCAAGTATCAAGGCCATACTGAGGAAAAATGTCTTAGATTACTCAGAGATATCATGAATGGACGACAACTGTCTCCATGTTCCACCAAAGAGGATACCTAACGATCAAAGATGGTTTGAAAGGTATGGGTTCCTAAATACATTAATACTTGCCTTGTAGCTCATATTTCACTTATTGCATATTCTAGAGACTCGTGGCACTTTGATAATAGTTGCTCTTAACACATGAATGCAACTCGGGAATTTCTGACAAGCATCTAACCATATGATGGTGGTTTTGTAACTTTTGGAGATGGAAAGAGAAGTCGTGCAATCGGCAAAGGTGAAATGCATATTGATGGATTTTCGGTGTTCACTAGTGTATTGCTGGTTTAAGATCTAAAGGCGAATTCATTGAGTATCAGTCAATTGTGTGATGACCATATGGCAGTTTAATTTCGGAAAAACAAATGTGTTGTAAGGCATGACGATGATAAAAAAATTTCTGGCATTCGATCGTTAGACAATTATTACCTGTTGGAACAAGAATTTATATGTATGAGTTCAAAGAAGGTTGAAGGAGCTCTATGGCATAGGAAGCTTGGCCATATCAACTACAAAACCTTGGTGAGAATCGCCAATTAAAAGGCAGTACGAGGTATGCCTACACTTACGAGCAAAAGTGGAATTGTGTGTGGACCATGTCAATAAGGTAAACAAATTTGATCTCCTCGCTCTTTGGTACAGTATATTACTACCTCAAGGAATCTTGAATTACTTCATATGGATTTGATGGGTCTAGTCAACACACCAAGTGTGAGTGGTAAGAATTACATTTTTGTATTTGTTGATGACTTTTTAGACAGACTTGGGTGGCTTTTCATAAAGAAAAATCTAATATTGTGGATGTGTTAAGAAGCTTGGTGATAAATTTGTAGACCGAGAGAGGAAGTCCGGTAGGAAACATTGTCATAATCAGAAGTGATCTTGGCAGGGAATTTGACAATTCTCAATTTAGTATTTTGTGATGAACTTAGTGTTCAACATGAATTATCTACTCCAATCACTCCAATGCGGAATTGTAGAAAGGAAGAATAGAACACTCTAGGAGATGGCATGAGTCATGCTTGCTGAAAAAGGTATACAAAAAAATGATGGGCAGAAGCTGTCAATACAGCTTAATACAAAATAAATCATTTGTATCTTTGTCCTTTCACCAGCAAAACATCTTACGAGATTTGGAAGGGAAGGAAGCCAAGCGTATCTCAATTTCATGTGTTTGGAAGCAGGTGTTATATTCTTAGAGATAGAGATCCACTGTTAAAGTTTGACAGTCGTTGTGATGTTGGGATATTCCTGGGGTATTTTGTGAACATCCGTACTTACTGTGTTTACAATCTACTAACACATTATCTTATGGAGTCCATAAATGTATTTGTGGATGATTCAGATAATAATTAGGGCTCGGGTGACAAAGAAGATGAACCAGATGAGGATCATGTTCCAACGCATAATAATTCACCTAATCAGCCAGAATATGTTGGAACATCTGATCAATCAGAAGGTCAGCCGAAACCTGAAGAAGAAGAGTATTTTGTAACATCCTCCCCCACTTCAAGCCTAAAAAATCCAACATAGGAGGTACCGGAACCTATCTCAAGAAGAACTCGATCAATTCCTCGAGTGAACTATAGAGAACTAGCCGGACTACAATGTTTCATTCTCACTTATTGAGACAAAGAACTACAATGAAGCACTACTTGACAAATATTAGATTGCAGCAATGCAAGAAAAGCTCAAGCAATTTTCATGCAATGATGTATGGTATCTCACTCCTCGTCTAAAAGTGGAAAATGTTATTGGTAAAAAATGGATTTTCAAGAACAAGTCTAATGTTGATGACTAGGTTACTAGTAATAAAGTTAGACTGGTGGTTGGGAGGTCATCGCCGTACCTCTCAAAAATGTAATTTATAAGCCCCTTTTGCTTACTAAATACAACTAAGTAGATAGTTGGCAAGTCGGGGTCGTCCACAGAGAAGAGGGATATTCCTAAG